>CM046040.1:74143268-74216819 GCA_025215565.1 Flaveria ramosissima
CACGGTATTCCACATCATTTACTATATACAGCATCACTTACTTATTTATTACTTAAACCTGCGAGCTCACCAACAAATTTTGTTGACCATTTTGAGCATATCTTTTCAGGTGATCATGCAAACTGAGGAATCTAGGTGTGCTGCCTTAGTGGAGACCCTAGGATGCATTTTTGGGACTAAACATGTTTTGACAAACAATTATTTTGAACAATGTTGTAGCTTGTGTAAACAATTACAATCTTTTGATACTTGTTCCCGGGTTGTGGGAATTCATATTACAATTTCATCTTTATGTGATTATGTGAATCGTTTATCATGTTTATGCTTATGGCTATGTTGTCGTGAATATTGGCTAAACACGACACAAGTTCCATTGTTGTCGGGTGTCGTCATGACACGCTTGTCATCATTGATTATATTGCATCTCTATCGCTTACCATGTGTTATGACGATCCCGATCTCGTTACATCCCCGTGTTTCCGCTGTTAGCGGGGGTGTGACAAGAGAACACTATCAATTCGTAAAATTTTTTATGTAATGCACAAAAACAGGATTAAAGAAACCATGAGCTGTTGTATATATATCACACGATCTATACACATACATACATATTAACTTGTTCTGATGAAGATGATATAATTGAAGGTTTAAATTTGTAACTCTATATGCAATGCAGATTATGTTAATGCAAGAATTAGCCATAAACACGTTCATCAATAGGTTATCGAAAAGTGCTTCAACTTCTTGTTCATCAAGAATCTCCTGAATGAAGTACCAATTCATGGATGTCAAATGTTTAAGCGAGAGGTTTTAGGGTGCCGGGAAGAAGAAATGGTTGTTAGTGTGATAGTGACTTTTTTGGCGTAAAAAGAATAATTTCGCCCATCATGTGTAAGTCATGCATAGTTAAGAAACATCTCAATTGGATGGGTATTATCATAAAGGTTAGATTTAAATTCGGTTTTTGCTCCCTAAGGTTTAATAAAAAAAACTATTTTCCTCCAAAAAATTAAAAACATTAGTTTTCCTTCGAAAGTTTCATAAGTTGTTTCAATTTCAATCCAAAAGTATATCAATTATTTCCACTTAAATACAAAAATAATGAGTATATTGGACTGAATCTGAAACAACTTATGAAACTTTATTTTTTTTAAAAAATAAATGTTTTTAATATTTTGAAGAAAAACGGTTAAATTTATCAAATTTTAAAAAGCAAAATTAAATTTAACTCTAAAGGTTATCAAAAGGTCTTAATTCATAATTTGTGTCAAAGATAAAGGTTATAATTTGTAATTTAGTCTTATGTTTTTTTTATCTACAATTTAATATTCAAAACCAAACAATTATGTCATTTGCTTTACTTAACCAAATCAAATTAGTGTCAAGACCGCAACGTTTGACCACATCCACTGTTTCACAATAAAGAGAAGATCGGTGTAAGGCCACGGATAACCACATCGTCCTCCCGTTTTTCTCATATGACACATCAGTGTCACCTCATGTTTTTTTTTCCTCAGTTTTTCTTCGTTTTATACGATGTCTTCAAAATTTTCTATATTTCTCTCTTTTATCAAGAAAAAAAGTTCAAGAGGTTGATGATAATACCAGTAAATCCCGATAAAAATTCACCGGGCACGGGTAAAAGAAAAGTGGGTTCGGGAGCGCGATGTTCGCACGCGGAGTCATTTTTACCTCCCTCGTTCCCCTAACTAAACTATGTCATGGTATCCGATTCAGTCGCTGATCATCGTTTCATTCTCTTTCTAGAGTCTAGACTCTTCTACGAATTTCTTTTCTTTTCTTTAAAACAATTTCAAGATCCTACAATTACACTATTCCAGAACAACTCCACTCACGCAATTCAATCGATCAATCAATCTTCTTCATCGATCAATGGCATCATCTTCTTCATCTCAATTCACATACTCCAATCCCCCTTCTTACTTTCCCACACCTTTTCACCTTCAACAAACCATCACCACACCACCACCACCACCACCATCATCATCATATCTTTCTCCTCCGGTGGTCAATGTGCCACCCGTTGTTGTTCCTTCTGTTTACCCCACCACTGCTCCTGTTCCAGGCCTTTACCTACCTCAATACCACCAGGTAATCAATCAATCATCCATCACTCGCTAATTTCAACCATTAAGTTAGAAAGGTTTTATCTTTCTTTATACCCCCTATTTTGTACATGTATTGGTGATGAATTTGCTGATCTGTGTTTCTGTATTGTCTCATTGGTCAAGATTTCTTGAAAAAGTTCTTGAATTAGGTTAAAGATAGAGTTTTTACACCAATGAATTTTATGTAACCAGTGACAAGAATTTATGGTACATGTAATCAACGAAGTGGGGCATTTTTCTTTTTAATTTTCTGAACCAATTAAACAATGATTTGTATGGTAGAAACTTGAGGCGATTAGTGACAAAGTAAGGATGGTGTTGTTTGTTAGCAGGCACAACAGCTGTTTCAAAAGGATGCACAGACCATTACACCTGAAGCTTTGAAAAGTGTAAAAGCTGCACTGGCAAGTAGTGAAGTAGAACACAAAGCCGAAGTGAAAAAGAAAGCGATACCTCGTAAAGCAGCTGGTCAGACTTGGGAGGATCCTACTTTGGCTGAGTGGCCTGAAAGTACGATGATTATCTTATTCTTCGTGTTAGTTCATAACGGTTATGGTGTGTTTTGTTGGTTGATTTGATCATTAGACGATTATCTGATTATTTGTGCCAACTTTGTTTTAAGCGACACACTTCTGCACACACAATGAGTCTTTTCAAATGCTGATGAACTTTTAATTGATTTTTAAGTAAATGGAAGTAAGTATCTTGTCAAGTGCTCTAGTTAGTAATGCTGTTTCCTTAATGATGATAATGTTTGCAGATGATTTTCGTTTATTTTGTGGTGATCTTGGGAACGAGGTGAATGATGATGTTCTTTCAAAAGCATTTTCACGATTTCCTTCCTTTAACATGGCTAGAGTAAGTCTCTCTATTAAACTTTAAACACTATGATACTTAAATTGCTATTTGGTATAGATGAGCCATTTGTCTCTCTTCAGATGTTTGTTTGAAGTCACGGAGCACTGCCATATCTCCTTTATGTAAGGTAGGATTCTGTTATATGGTTGTCAACCGGCTATACGCTTGACCATGTTATTAGCTCAAAAGATTTCAGTCTGAATCCGTTTGTTTTAATCATCTTATCTTACTCTTTCTAGTTTATAAGATAAAAGAGCCGAGGCATTGACCTTTTTTTTCTTTTTGCTAAAAGGGATGTTATGATATTTTCGAAAGCTGTTGTAGGTCAGGTTAGTTAAGTTTTACTGGATTAAACTATCTTCTTCTTTGGAATATGCATAGTAGGTGGTTTCGAGAATTTCTTCTGAAGTACTTAGTAAAAGGTGTTAATGTGTAGGAAAAACTTTTTCTCCTATTCAGAACAAGTGAAGGTACTAATTTATAGTTATAATAACGATAAATCATGTATCTTCCTGTAAACAGTTGGCTGGTTAATGTTAGAGTTAGGTCCTAAGACTGCTTATTATTGGAGTGACTATAAATGTCATCATTTTCTGTTAATGAAAAATGTTCTGATAATGGAAAATCAGAATACTTATGCCAGTTGGTTATGAAATTTGAAATTGATGTTGAGTTACTTGAGTAACAATATATGATTGGTACTTTTGTATATTTTCTGAATTCTTGAGGATTATTTTAGGCAAATTTGTTTCCTTCTATCTTTTTTGCTTTCCCATGCTATTCAAGTGATACTACATCTATAGGTCAAACACATGCAAGGATGGAATTTCAGAAAGGATACTAATCAAATTATGTTCTGGGTTTGATCTGTCCTCTGTTAGGAAATAGGAACTGAGAAATTTTATATTAAAGATGAATAGAATCATAGATATATATAATAAAATGAAAAACACGAAGTAGACAGCTGTCAAGATGATCCATCTCTTCAGTTAATGCAACGGAAAATGCCAGACCAATTTATCTAATTAACCCTAATTGCATATTTCATCATAATCCCTACTTATACGTGTCATTAACATCCTAACCTTTAAAAAACACTAGTACTGATCAAAGCAGATAATCCCAATATTTAATAAAAGTTGTCAGTCATGTGTTACATTCATTATTGATGATTCTATCTTGCAATGACACTTAAAGTGTCTAGGTAGCCTACCCTAACAGGACTTTTAGCTGTGAACAAAGTTGAATGAATCAATAAAATTCCATATCATGATGGACAAGCACACTCCACTTTCATGCTGAGTGGATCATCAATAATTATACTTCTTGTTTACTTGTTTCAGGTTGTTAGGGATAAGCGGACTGGGAAGACCAAGGGATATGGATTCGTTAGTTTTGCTAACCCAACTGATCTGGCTTCTGCACTGAAAGAAATGAATGGTAACTTCTTCTGTTTCTTCTGCTTCTAATCTGAAACCTATTATATAAGTAGAGGTGACAATTTTAACCCATTTACTCATATGGTCAAGCATTAAATTTTTAGCTAAAAGGCTAGGACCATGCATGCAACTTTCTTAATCTTTCAGTTCAAGATCTAGATAATTATTGTAGCAATATTGTTTTATTGTACTTATAAGTAACCTATTGATGATTACTTATAATTTATGTGGAGTGAGGGACAAAAAAGGTGTTTTGTTGGCAAACTGAACCTTAACCCAACTTGTTTTGACCCTAAACACGTTTTAACCTGTTACGCAACGAATCAATCTTGTCACCTATATTTTACACATTTTGCACCAGTGGTTGAAGTGGTTATGACTGGCTTTCTTTTTTCTTTTGGACAATTTCGGGATTAATTTGTTTCACGGATTTTGTGTTTTAGGAAAGTATGTTGGAAATCGTCCTATAAAACTGCGTAAGAGCAACTGGAAAGAGAGAACAGATTTTGAGGCCTTGGAAAAGCAAAAGGTATTATTTTCAATTTTTGTACTTTTCACATCATTTTTGTAAGTTGCTTACTGGAAACCAGTTCTTGTTGTTACTGTTTTTAGACGTAGTCTTACCCTTATTGTTAAGGATGATTTCATGTACCAAGTATAGTTATTTACCCAACAAAAACTCATAATATTAAAATAAACTTATTAACACTTTTTGACATGAATACTTCTCATGTAAGGATTAAGCTTTGATAATAGTCTCTGTATTCTATAAAATGGGTAAATATGAAATTTTAAGTGTTATTGTACGTTTTAAAAGTTATTATGAAACTGCCTTTTATGCATGTAACTTTTTTCTTTTTATTTTCTCCCAGCAACACGGGCAGAAGAAATTAAAGCTCCCAAAGAAGAGTGTTCTTCATAAGTGAGCAACATTGGGTCTGCATCCGCATGAAACATTGTATCATCATTAAAGTTTTACAATTGTATCTTCTTATCTCACTCGCTGTTTAACATACTTGTCTCGTTCGGGTTCTTGTGTTTGCACCTGGTTAGTGTGGTGACCAAGTAATGAAATCCTAACTGAAAATGGCTTCTTTCTTTCTAACTTTGGTTTTCTACCATGTTTCATTTGGTGATATATTTTTTATAGATTTTTAAACCACTCAAACAAAACCTGTGAGAACAACAGAGTTTGGTGAATCAGGTGGGCCTAAATCGCCTTTAATTAAGCAGAAACGCAACAATTCTTTGTTGGAAACTAAAATAACAAGTGAAAACCCATTAGGAGAGAAGAAAAGTATAAAAAATAAAGGAGTTCGTCAAACAAAAGGATCAAAAACTGTAGTTAATCTACTTTTGTACGTATTTAATAAGTTTTTTTCTTTGAACAAAGAAAGGATCATTGACAGACCACTAGTCCATCCGATTATTTTCATTACTCGAATACAAAACTTGAGACCACTATCTGAAGTTTCTTTGAACAGATAAAGGATCATTGAAGGGCCACTAGCCCATCTGATTATCTTCGTTACTCAAATACAAAACCCAAGACCACTATCTGAAGAAAACTTGTTTTAAATGAGAAAACATCCAACCCAACCTGAAATCTTATTTTTATCACTAACAGGACTTGAAACCAAAACCTTCCTTTATTTCTAATGAAGTCTTGGGATCTTTCACCTCTACCATTTGAGCAGATGATCATTGATATTAATAAAGCCTTGAGGTATCTTATTTCAACCATATATTTTATTAGTTACCAGTGACAATTTTGAAGGGTTTAATGTCAAATACATTTATGGAAAAAAAAATTGTGCGCTGATGGGTCAATGGACCTCTAAACCACCTTTTAGTTCAGACCATGTCTTGTTACTACATTTAGAAACTCTATTTAATATAAAAACATCTTTTAAGTAGACAACTGTAACAATCACATGAAAGATGCTAAACAGTTGCATAACCACACGTAAAAAGTGGTTTTACGTTTTCTTTTCCTCCGCTTAAAACTGATTCTTTCACAAACACGCCCCTCTAATTTAGAGACGAAAAAAATTGCAAATAACAACTCCTTAATCCTCAACATCCGTAGTCTTCATATTTACTTCCTCACTATAGTTCAATCACCAATCGAAAAGTAGACCCAAAAATGGAATATCTAACAGAATTTGAGGCTTATCTTGTAAACATTTTTCAATCCCACATCAAGATAGTTCCTTGTATCTCTTTCAAACGGTCGATAAACTTGCAAACTCAGCTGTTGTAGATTCGTGACAGAATGTACAGAGAAAAAAGCCAGCCAGCTAATAACGTTCATGTATGAATATCAACCGTCGCAAAGCTCATCACCCACCATTCATGGAGAGAATAATATAATTTGTTGGAAGTTGTTCCAAGAGCAGTATCATCAAATTATACGTAGAAAGCCACGGACATCAACAAGGAATTGGTTAAGATTCCTTCTGAATTTTCTCATGTTTGAACGATCAGCAGACGGAGAAACATCGCCTGAGGAGGTTAGCGAGTGCAATGCACTTGTCATTCTTGTTTTCAGTACTGGATTGGGTTGCCTTTCAACCAACTCATTGCATAATCTCTGTAACACAATTGGCAAAAGTTTTTTTTTTCACTTTTGATTAAATGGGTGAATAGTATCGATAGAGGTAGCAAAAGGGTGGATCGGGCGGATTTGGATACAATTCAATATTGTTAATACAGATCAGCATAGGCCAAGTCAGACTGGGTTAATCCGAGACACTTGGTCCAAAAAAGAGTTGTAAATAATTAGTATCTTAATATAATTACAAAATCCATATATATAATACGATTATAATATTTACATTTAAGAGGTATTGTGTAAATGCGTAATTTCGACCTGTTTCATACGTGGCTAAATCTTTTTTACTTGACCAATTTGACCTGTTAGTAATACAACACAACCCAAATCAAGGTGTTTTTAAATTATTGGATGAATGTGCCACATCTAGTGTGGAACACTTTAGCCTGACTAGTGGACAGGTCCATGCAAAGTTTGCGTTCAAAGCATGGACAAGATAAACTTGAAGGTTTATTCCAACAGGAGTAGCTTGTAGAAAGAAAAAAATTGAAATATAATGAGCTTTAAAAAAGGTAGGGACGTACCTGGTAAAGACCATGGTCGCATAGGATTAGCGGGAAAAGAGCATCAGCTGCACCTCCTACAAGATCCATGCTGCAACCCCACAAATTTAAGATTTAAATCATATAACTATGAGAAAGAGACCCCCAAATAAAAAGCCTTATTTTACAAAATGTGCTAAAAAAGTAAGTCATGTATGCTTGACAAAACTATAAATATTTATTACGATAATGTAACAGCACGGAGTTGTGTCTTACCTGTAATCCTCAAAGAGAATTAGTTGCAGTAATGATCGCAAAAATTTGCTGAGAATGCCATCCTGAAAATTTCCACCAGCATCATTATAGCTTGTAGCATGTGGACCTAGCCCATCTCTACCGTCCTTTCTTTCATTGTAGTGGTAGAATGCAAGTGCTCTCAGAGACCTTAGGCACATGCCAACAATCTCTTCATCCTATGTTATCAGCCAAAAAAATACCACAACATTGAGGTCAGGAAATGGGTATAGATCATCCCCGGTTGAGTAAAGCGTCAAAATGGGTGATATTTAATATTGGTGGAAACAGGATGGGCAGGTAGGGATGACCTGTAACGCTTCTTCAGTGTTTTCTTTGATAATACTAAGTGTCAAATATGATTATAAAATAATAATATTTTAATACTAACCTAATGATTTGAATAGATGATTTAAGAGGTTTTAATTTAAGGCTGTAAACGAACTTAACATTCAGCGAACAGTTTGTGAACCGTTCGGCGGGAAGTTCGTTTATGTTCGTTCGGTTAATAAATGAACGAACATGAACAAGAAAAATTTCATTCATTTAATTAAACAAACAAACATGAACAAAGGTTGCGTTCGTTCATTTATGTTCGTAAACGTTCGATAATGTGTACGTTTACGTTCGTTTGTGTTTGTTTATTTAGAAGTTTTGTTTGTGATAATTATGTTAAGTCCTTATTTACCTTTAGTGGATATTACATAATGTTTGTGATTTTAATTATATAATCAATATATGATGGTATGTATTTCTTTGTTTTAGGAATTTTCATTTGTATTTGTTTATGTTTATGAATATTTGTGTGCGTTCGATTGCCTTCGTTTGCGTTCGATTACATTTGGTAAGTGTTCGTGAACAGTTCACGAACAGATTCATTCCTTAATGAACGAACATGTACCACTTGTAAATGAATAGTGCACAGTTATTTTGTAAACTAATTATGGACTTTACCTGGTGATGGAGCCCATAATCAAGAGTTCCAGAAATATGACTGAAAGCTTCATGGCTTAGTTTGGGAATCATTTCAGGGTAAACCTCCAGCATATGTGACAGCAGAGCAAAATGCTATTCCCAAAATCATTATCAAGAAAAATATTAATTAGACCTTGAAATTAGAATCAAGATATTTACCCTATCATAAAGTTGAAAGCTTACATCATAACAAAGCTTAGGATACTTGAGCATTTCTATTGTTATCAGAGGACTGACAATGTGAACACCAATATATATAACCTGCAGACAATACCAAAAGTTACTGGTTTAGTTTATTTTAGAGGGCGACAATCACAAGTTATTATTAAATGGGTCTGGCAAGGACTCAAGGGTAGAGAAAATGAAAAACATAAAATATAGTCATATACCTGAGAAATGCTTGTCTGCTGATCCCCACTGGCAGCTGATGAAACGTCAATCTGAAAATTTTATATTGATGTAAAATCTTATCCATCAGAAGTCAGTGTGACCAAATATGTCAAATAATATACCATATCTTTTGTGCATAGTTTTTGAAGAAGCTGTAGAAGAGCACGTAAATCCCTATATTTTTCAGCATTTGCTTCACTTTGTAAACTGCTTGAAATGCTTACAGAAACCTGAAAGATGTGAGCAGTGAAACAAAGTTAAAGACAAAATAACTAATGATATAAATACAAAATACTTGAAAGAAAAGTCTTGCATTCCTATATCTTAAAGTTATTTTCAACAGCAGCAATGAAATTCTTATGCTAAAACAGTCTTGGGATTAAGTAATATACTGTTCTTGCCACCAGGCCTGTGATGTGAGATAGAGATGGCAAGATGGGGAGATCTGATGGGTTGGGTAACATGGATAACTTTATGCTAAGGGTTTAAATGTGTCTGTGCGGACTGAGTTGGCCACAACCATTTTTTGTCCATTTCTTGTCTTTTCTTAATAACTAATGCATGCGATATGATTACAAAAACAAAATTACACCAGTTTTAACCCGCTAGGCCAGTTAAAGATAAAGCACTACTCCAAACCTATTCCCATTCTGTTTATAGAAATGTTTATATTGATCTGTTTGAGAGAAGACCCCTTAATAAGCAAATGCCAAATGGATAGGAATTGCTCACTGCGATATTGTAAGGCACTAAAAATAAAGTTAATACCTTGCCAATGTTGTGGGAAGAGTAAAGCTGAAGCAGATGCATACAGAAGTCAATAACCAATGCAGTCTCATGAGGCTCTAGATAGATGATTTGACCCTCCACCCAGTCAACAACCACCTTAAGTAAGAGATACACAACTGCAGGCTAAACGTATCCAAGAATCAGCATATGTGAAAAAATTACACTTACAAAACATAGGTCCAATAATAGATCATCATAGCATTAATATATGATTGCTAATAGTTAAAAAGAAAGTAAATTTAGATGTCAGATTTTAACTGGAATACCTCATGCTTGTAAACCTCAAGAAATTTAAGAATAGGCTGCAACACCGAAAATCCCATCTCATATATTGCCTTCTGTGTTCTTGGTTCTGAAGCACTGGAAGCTCCTCGAAGCCGCTCCAGTAAGCAAGTGACCTATGAAAGTCCATAATTTTGCAAAAGTAATTGTTTTTGGATACTCTATGAGTGATTTTTATATGAATATTTGTTGATTATTCTTCTTACCACAAGAATAACATCTGGCTGCTGAGAGACACTCTTGATATCTTTCTTGGAGGATATATCATTAAGATAAGCAGTCATATGGCTTGTGAGATCCCTTATGTACCTTTCAGGAATTAGAATGTAAATGTTAGAAGACATTGGTAAGATTACAACATTAGAAGAAATAACAAATTATCTTACTGATTTGCTTCCACCGAATTTTTTATGCCAGAAGCTGAAAGAACAAGGGTCTGAGCCAGGGAACGCTGCAATTATATATGTAAATTATACAAGGAATCAAGTAAACATTACTACCATTTCTAAGGCTAAAAAAGCTAAACTAAAGGTCACGAATTTGACCCGTTTACTTTGATGACTTTCAGGTTATGCTACTTTGATGACTTTCAGGTTATGCTTTATCTCTAACTTGTAAGCACGTACAATCAAGATATGTAGCTCAAAAAAAGAGTTGAAAGTCACACAAATGAACTTTTAATGTGTATAACCTCCTTAATAATTTTGAGAATTAAAATACTATTGAAATAACATAATTTTTGTGATCATGTTTATTTAAAGAACTTGGAAAGAAAGTATTTCATGTCAACCCAACCCACCAGTGCCAAAAGTAACCCCTTTTAACCTATTACACAATCTAATATTTGACACATTAATTATTTATAAACTATTACAAAATTGTAATCATATCTAATACTACTACTTTTTACATTTATTGTTGGAAGTAATTTGGATTGAGATTTGAAAAAGAAAAAAATAGATGAAGATATGGAAAAGATAAGAAGACCCAACTACTTAAGATAAAGCTAAGGAGATAATGAAGAAGGAGATAATGAAGAAAGATAAAAGTAATCCTAAGTCATAGGAATCAGTTTTGTTTATCTTTTAGACAAGAGTCAGAATTATATTATAATTTCTAAATGTTTTCCTGTTTAACACAGCAGGAGAGTATGAGACTAATAAATAGTAGTTTATTGTAAAGGTTTTATATTTATATATGTGTCATGTTTATTAATAATAGAGAGTTCAGGTATGGGTTGGTCTCCAAATCTTTTGTGATCGGTTTTGTTCTTAATTTCGGATTTTCGGTAGCCTGGGCCAACAATTATTAATAAATATGACATTGATGTATTGGCAGGAAAAAAAAAGACGTGAATAAGTTTTTGAATTACTTGATGAGTAGCATTTAGCGTCAATAGTACTCTGTCGTTGGTAAAAGAACGTGCTAGATCACGCCATGAGTCCTGTGGTAAAATAAAAATATTAATCACCATTAACTATTTCAGAAGTTATATGGCATTTATAGCTATTAGTTTCGTAAATAACAAGAAAACAAATAGCCTAATAGAATCTCAATATCATATCCACCAACTTCCTTATGTTATATTTAATTAATTGAACATTAGAAGGGCTTGAATTCCTGAAATATCCACTAGAAGATACCATCATACCAAAGGAAGATATTCACAAGCTACCTTCTTATTAAATTAAAAATGATTTTAAATTTAGCCAAAATTAAATAACTAGTAAAATTTATATGGACGGCCAATAATGTAAAATAGAGATGTTAAGAAAGAGAAGATGCTAACCAAAGTGACAAGGTGTGCACAAATACTTTTCCGCTTAACAAGTCCACCAAGCAACTGGTAACATGTGAGGGCCTGTCACACAGATGAAATGTATATATTACCACCTAAAACCCCTCTGCTGACCATAGAAGTCTGTTTAAATTAACATTTGATACCTGCAAATCTTTTTCCCCAGCATATGAAATCAATGTTGTTAATGATACTCGGACAATAATATCAAGCAAGTTTTTTCCTTGAGTATACTCTGCAGAAAAACTAAGCAAGGCTTTTCTGGATTGCTGCATTTGAAGAAGGGTGACCTCATCTATGGGGTTTTTATAACTTTGCATGTCTCCAACAGTCATTAAGTATGTACATGACCATCGAGCAAGGAACCATACAATTGCCTGGCCATGAATTCAAAAAAATGTTGAAGGAAATAAGCGGAAAGCAAAATATTTTCTAGCAATTAGTATTTCAAGTAATACCTCCATAAGTCGAGGGCTGAAGAAAGCTGCTCTCATATTTGGATCTAAACTCTGCTCTGCAAACTTTATGATAGACCTTCAAAATAAAACAAATTACACAAGATAAATGATATTTTTCATTACATTATAACAAAAGAAAGTAAACACATAATTTACTAAGAAACATAAATGTATCCAGGTCCAATAACCCTTCATAAAAGAAAAGACGATGTAAGGAGGATGATTATACTAACTTGAAGCTCTAATGTGTTTAGGAAAGAACCAAGAATATCACAATCACATATCACACGTGATGGAAAAAGAACAGTCTTGACAAAGAGGAAGTGGGAAATTTACCATGAAAGCACAACTACCGGATGTTTTTCTGTTTCCACATACTCTGGAAAACGTGTTTCTATAGCCAATGGTATCTGAAAGAAGTAAATTCCATAATTAAAGAAACTTCTTCCAAAACTAAGTCAGCTGATAAAAGAAAGTTTTACCAAAGGTGTTTCCCCCTCTCCTTCATCTGCCAATACATGACCAGTTATCAACAAAAGTGAATAAAGCTCTTCCATTGTTGTAGTTGGATCACTTATCCCATTTATCTGTAAACATGCGGAGATCACCACATAAAAAGACAACACTAACAATAGACACGATTCAAACCCTTAATATCTACATGAAGGTTTATCTACTTTTTCGATTAGTTTATGCCTCCTTTTATGATACTGTGATATATAACAATCATTCTTTCTGACACGCAATAGATAGATTAATACAATAAGCCATTGTTGTAGTTGGATCACTATCACATTTATCTATGCAGAGATCACCACATAAAAACACAACACTAACAACACATGATTCAACCCTTAAACATCTACCTGAAGGTTTTTGTAATATCAAATTAGTTTATGCCTCCTTTTATGATACTGAGATGCTATATAACAATCATTCTTTCAGAAACGCAATAGAAAGATTAATACAATAAGCCTAAATTAGACAACTTTAGGAACACAATTATTTGCCCAATACCATCTATTCTTCTTTGTGAAGAGGAGCTAATAATAAACGTTAGATATCGTTGATCCTACATAGGTGACAAGAAATCAAAAAGAACATTAAGACTTCCAATATCTCATGCTATTTCTTAACATGCATTAAGCCAATAAATGAAAACATTATTTTCTGTTAGATTTGGCATATGCTCTGTTAGAATATTGGCCCAGAAAAACAAAGATAATACTAAGTGTTTTGTGAGAACTACCACGATTCCTTTTATTAATATGAAGAACAAAAGACCACATCTTAAACTCTATACAATGACCCTCTTTTATACTACTTTTAACCTTAATTACTAAAAAATCACAGCTCAAACACAGCTGGAATGACAGCCCATTCACAGCCAAAACATTCAATACTTTCCTAATATTTACCTTGACTAACATATTCTACATGTAAACAATTCCACCCTCATCTTTCTTGGTTCACCCGTATACAACCCTGAACATCAAGATTAATTTCTAACATTCTCGCCCTTAATCTTGATGTTGTACCACCTTGGTCTTGAATTCCAGTCGCTGGAACCATGTTTCTTCCAAGTTTGATCAATCATCGATCTTTAAATCTACTTCATATAGCTTATGTTTTGTCGCTGTGTTCTGTTTTCTACCTGCTGTCACAGCAGCCCAACAATCTCACTTCCTACCAAATCACTTGTCAATTATTTTCTTTGATTGCAAACAGCAACAAGCTCTTCTTGCCTTTTGCTTTTCTAAGTTCTTCTCCTTACGACCTGTGTGACACAGATTGTCCCATATATGAATAATCCCTCACAGATTAAATCTTCTCAGTGGTGACCTGAATCGCTCAGATTTTCTTCACTTCTGATCACAACTTCACACAACCTTACGTTCTGCCTCGCACAGAACCCAATCTGTTTCACACAGATCAGTTTCTCACTTCTTCACACGGATCACCCGCTTTCCCACACTGATCAATCACTGATTAGTTCTTCTCGAACCCGCTTTCACAGCAAAGTTGGTTCAATCTTTCACGGATTAAACAACTTCTTCTCCACACCGGTATCACATCTTTGTAACCTGTATCACACAGGTCTTCTTCAACTGCAGTTGCGTCACACAACCTGTCTTCAATCGATCTATCACAGATCAGTAACTTATCTTCACCCTGTTTTGATTGCTTCTCGCAACCAGCTCTCACAGCCCTTTGATCCTTCAACAGAAATAGAGCAGAAACTTCACAAATCTGGTCTGCACTCTGCTGCTCAATTGCTACCCAAAAATCCTTTTATTAGAACCTTGCAGCAGCCTTCATATTCGATCAGCAGCCCTTCAATGGATCTATCACAGATGGTTTGAACCTGTCACATGTTCTTCGGTCAGTCTATCACAGAACTGATCGGGTGGCTTTGTTCTACACGTCTTCGGTTGTTACTTGATCTCCCCTTTACCGCCACACAGGTCTCTTTGATCGACTCGCTCTGATACCAATTGTTAGAATATTGGCCTAGAAAAACAAAGATAATACTAAGTGTTTTGTGAGAACTACCACAATTCCTTTTATTAATATGAAGAACAAAAGACCACATCTTAAACTCTATACAATGACCCTCTTTTATACTACTTTTAACCTTAATTACTAAAAAATCACAGCTCAAACACAGCTGGAATGACAGCCCATTCACAGCCAAAACATTCAATACTTTCCTAATATTTACCTTGACTAACATATTCTACATGTTAACTAATTCCACCCTCATCTTTCTTGGTTCACCCGTATACAACCCTGAACATCAAGATTAATTTCTAACATGCTCAACTGTTGTACAAGTACCTGATGAAGCCTTGAAAAACGCTCAGAGAAAAGTCCACTAAGATAAGGGATTGTAACATTAATAGCAGCCCGTGCAATAAGGGCGTAAGAACTCAATCTCTCGTCCATTGCTACAAAAAAAAAACCACGAGTTACAAAGTCCCTTAAAGAGATCCAAATGAAGACCATGGACACAACTCAAGATAAAAGGTGGCAAAAGTCAGCAGGTTGGGAAACCATGTCTAGTGGCAATTTTTAGCACAAAGTCAAACGATTTAGTGAGGTTGGGCCAGCTCACAAAGACATCTTATTTATTTTCTTATTTCATGAATATATAATTACGGGGTTCAGTACAAATACGATATTAAATTATTAATCTATATTTACTGCAAATTGATATAGAAGGATTTATGTACTTAAAAACTTCTCATATGACTCTTTAACTTTTTCGACCTTCTTTTTTCCTTTAACCCGTTTGACATTTTATAAAAACAAAACCAATTCTGACCCATTCGTAAATAAATTGGTCAACACTGCCACCTCTGATCATGATAAACGACAACTACAGGTAGGTTACCAGCTACAGAAGCTTGAAAGTATTCTTCTTTATCTTCACTTGCTGATGCAGCTGAATCATTCCAGTACAATATAAAATTTAATTGATGCTTAAAACAACAACAAAGTATATACTGCAGAATCCAAGCATACCCTTTAGTTCTGATTCTACAATCAGGGCAAAGAGATTGGCAGCAGCATTTATTCCTTCTGGTGGAAGCAATGATGTCACACCAGAAGTGTTCGTCTCCTGTAAAACATTGGTAAAAGATAGCAAAACAAGTCATACATTAGTATAAAGCAACCATGTAAATGATGCACAAGTTGTTGTAACAAGCATTATACATTAGAGTTGGGCTGCTTAATTATTTACCGTTAAAAGGGTAGTCCAAGTATCTAGTAAAATATCACGTGCAACCCAACTCCACGGTTCATCTTCCAAATCTTTGGTCATAAGGTCTTTAATAACTTCACACATTAAGGCAGACAACAAACTGACGGTACCGAAAGGCCTGAACATAAACATGTAACAAAAAGAAAATAATTATCCATAGAGTTTAGAAGAAGCCATTTATCCATTCAAGTGCTAAAAGTGTAGCTACTACCAGATAATCACATTTAACATACCTTATGTGTTTCAAGAGGTCATCAAAACTAACTGGATTGGTAACAGCAGCAATGGATAACAGTCCACGACAGCCATCAAGCATCTCACTGAACAACAAGAAATTAAAGCAAAAAAAAATTACTTGAAGGCCGCAATTTTGAGTCTGGATTGTGCTTTCTCTCTCACGGGTAACATGAAAAAAGCCTAAAACAATAAGGGTTACAGCATACACGTCCTAAATTATTTAATCCAAAAAAATTATGTTACTACTGAAATAATATAATCTTTGTAATCATATTAGATACACCAGAGAAAAGAGAGGTTGGAAATAAATACTCCAGGTCAACCAAACCCCACCTGTATCCATACAAAAAGAATGTGTTTTGACCTGGTACCCAACCCACTAGATCGACCCATTTTGTCACCTGTAGATATACTACCTCTCACTTCTTCCACTTTCAATTGATTTTGCAATAACATCAGGAGGATGAATCCACTGAATGATTCCAGATAACAGTTGCAGAAGATGCTTCCCTTGAGAAGCCCCGGCATCTATGATTAATCAAAGTGTTAGATTAATTAAATCCTCTGAAGAAACCCCCAAAAAGATATTTCCAATAATAATAAAAACCAACAGGAACAAACGTTTTATATGTAATTAAAGAAGAAATGGATACCAGATGGAAATATTGTTCCTGTCAGAGAGCAAAGTTGTACTATGAGTTTCCGAGCAGAAACCGCAAGAGGACAGTCAATCCAGTAACCTTTGCCTGAGAATTTCTCCCTCAATACACCATACAACCCTAATAGCCACCCTATGTGGCCACTTGTAACCAGAACATCACGCCATGAAGGTCCAAGCTTTAAAAAAGAAGTAAAAAAATTAGCTTTTTTTATGCCCAAAAATACATCATGTAAAATGGCAGTTGACTTAATTATCATATGAAAGCAAAAGATTAGTCAGAGCCCTTTCATCAATCAGTTTTCAAATTTTGTTGATGAAAGGGAAAAGAAAGAAGCACAGAAATCTCTTTTCATGTATTCTGAAAAGTATATAGTCATACTTATCAATAAGTTCAAAAGGAGGTTGTACTTTGTAAAAAATCTATTTTAGGAACTGAACTTTCAAGACCCACATAAAAAGCTATAAATTTCTGTTGGACCAAAAGAACCAATGAGCCGGATCAGAAAAACCTTTAAGTCCCACAGACGTCACAACAACTACTGAAGTCCACAACAGCTGAAGATAACACCTGAAGACAAAGTCTGAACACAAATGCTGAAGACAAAATCTGAAGACACAAGTGCTGAATACAAAGTCTAAAGACAAGTACTGAAGACAAAGTCTGAAGACACAAGTGCTGAAAACCAAATATCAGATGTTGTCATAATAGCTGAAGAGGACTTCTTCAGTAGTTGTGACGGTTTACTTTTCAGTAGTTTTATGTTTTATCTTTTCAGTAGTTTTGTAAAACGACTGAAGAGCTTGTTCTTCAGTCGTTGTAGTTTCAGTAGTTTTCTTTTCAGTAGTTTTATGTTTTATACTTAGCACTCTGACATGTTCTCAATAGTTGTGAACATTTCAGTGGTTTGTTAAGTGTTAGTTATTTTTGTAATAGATCTGCTAGTTGTCACTATCCCGTGATTACAGCAGTGATTGCACTCTATATAAGGAGTGTCAACCTTATTGTAACAAGTGAATGATTTAGCAATAATATTGGGCATTATTGAAACATTCCTTATCACAGAAATATATTCTCTCATATTTGTTTACAAATAACAAACTCTTGCTATAATTTGTCTAATTCTTGATCTCATTCCGCTGCATTACTCTCTAATACATCAAACTTGTGATCGCTGATCCTGACAAATGGTATCAGAGCTGGTTAATCATTGATCGATCTAATAATTGATCATTGAAACTGCTCTTCAAGATCCAAGATTGATTGAATTAGCATTTTTTTGCAAGAAACGGTTATAGAGATTGATTTTTTCTGTGTTTTCAATCATTCATCCTGAGACTTATTCTTTGTTTTCATTGAGTGTGTTGTGGTCTGTCTAAAATCTTTTAAAAGCTTGGATAAAATTGTTTTTGGAACAAAAATGACTACTCCTTCCAATGATCCTCACAATACTGGTTCCTCAACCAAGCCTCCAATGCTGGTTAGGAATGAGTATAACATATGGCAACGACGTATGCTCCATCACCTGTCTGTTAACAGCTCAGGTTGTTGGACATCAGTGGTACATGGTCCACACAAGCCTATGGTGAATAACCCGAAAACCAATCAAATGGTTCCGAAGAGGAAGGATCAATACTCAGATGAGGATAAGAAATTGTTTGAGATTGATGCAAAAGCCCATGGAATTCTGGCCATGGCACTACCCAATGAAATCTATTCTGGGCTAATGCATTATGAATCTGCCCATGACCTCTGGAATGCCTTGAAAGAACAATTTGGAGGAACAGATGAGGTCTAGGCAAATAATAGAGAGATCCTTGCCCAACAATATGAGACATTCTCTCATAGGAAGGGTGAGACAACTGACTCAACAGTTTGAGCGGTTCTCTTGTTTGATCTCTGAATTAAAAATGGTCAAACATGAGTATACTAATATCCAGATGAATAACAGATTTCTCAGATCACTGCCTGAGAGATGGGATACATATACTATTGTCCTACGCTCCAGTGCAAATTTGGACAAAACTATCTCTCACCCAACTTCATGGGAAATTGCTCACATTTGAGAGAGAGATAGAACAAAAGAGAAAACTGTCTTCATCTGGTAAGCTCACTGAAGACTTTGTACCAGGCAACATGCTCTGGTTAGTCATGAGTCAGAATATGCTTCATCTGAATGCCAGTATGATGAGCATATTGATTTCTCTTCAAACATTTCTGATTCAGCATTTGTGAGTGTTGATAGTCAATTTACTGGGTGTAATAATGACAATCTATGCTTCATCATGGATGATCTCAAGGGGATTGCTGATGATGACTTAGAAGAGATGGATATTTTGAGCCAAATGGCCTTGATAAATATCAAATCTCAGAAGTTCTACAAAAGAACTGGAAGAAAGTTCCCAGGACTCTCTGGCAAAACCAAAGTTGGTTTTGACAAGAGTAAGTTGAGGTGTCACAAATGCCAAAGGCTTGGACACTTTGCTAGAGAATGTAGATCATCTGGATCTAATTCCTCTGCACCTTTTGTGACTTTTCCTAGCAATAGTCAACAAAACAAAGGGCAACATCCTGTCAATTCTAGTCATCAGTCTCAACTACAATCTCCTGCATATTTTGTTCCTCAGGGTCAAATGCCTTACCCTCACCCGTGTTATTACATGCCACAAACCAGTCAAGTTCAAGCTCCTATGGTACCACAACCTCATGCACTTCCAGAACCTCAACCATCTCATCAACCCCCTCAACCTCAACAACATAGCTTCTTCACCCCTGAAGTTGTTGACCGGAGCAGCTTGCCAGATGACATGTCTGGTCATGAACAACTGTTCACAAGTGCTGATCAACATGGTGGTGATAGTCCTTTTGGGAATCTGGCACTTATGGCTCTGGAGTCAACTGAGGGTTCCTGCTCAACTGCATCATCTTCACAGGTAACTCAGGTATCTTCAGAGGCTAAAGCCAAGTTATGTTCTGAATCATGCATTGCTGCCTTTGTCTCTATTAGAGAGGCAAATGTAGCATTAATAAATCAAAAACTTGAGTTTGAGAAAACAATTTCCAAAAGACAAGCTGAGTATGAGTCTGCTCTTAATAGTAAAAATGATGAGATTTATAAGCTTAAATGCCAATTAAATGATGAAAAGGCTAAGCTAGAGGTTATTCTTGAAGACCAGAGAAGTCTCAAAGAAACCCTTGCAGTCACCCAAGTAGAGTGTGATCGATGGGTACAATCATGCAAAGGTTTTGAGATGTTCTTAGTAAGCAATCAGCTTTCAATGTGAAGTTTGGAATTGGTTATAATCACACAGCTCCTCCTACAGATTTGCTCCAAAGGTAGAAGTGAAATCTGATGGAGAAAGCAATAACCAATCCACCTCATCATGTGATTCACTTTTTGATAAAGCATCATCAAAAGTAGAAGTCAGCACTAAGCCCTCTCAGAACCTATCAGCTGAAGTTGATGGTTCAATTGCTGACACTCACATGATCAAAGAGTTGGTCAACTCAGGAGTTATTTCTGAAAGTCCTGAAAGGACTGGAGAGCAAGAACTAACACCTGAAGTTCAAACTCCAACTACTGTCAGCACTGAAAAGAAGAAAACTGTCAGTAGAAAGAGTTTGAAGAATACTAAAAAGGAAGCCAAGAAAGCAAATAATGCTTCCAAAGTATTGAAGAGCAAGTCTTCAGTAGTTTCATCCTCTTTAGTTGATGATCAACATAAGATGAAAAAAGAAACCATGTGAAGTATGTGGTTTGTTTAATCATCTTACTAATGATTGTTGGTACAAAAGAGGATCCAAACTCAAACATAAAGAGGAAATTAAAGAGAAAATGGTTAAAATGAAAAATGAGTTTAAAGCCACATTTGTACCAGCAACATCAAAACCTGTAACCCTTAAGTCCAAAAGAAATCCAAAAAGGAAGAGGTTAAACAGGTACAGCTGAGATTGCTCAAAAGAAAAGATAAGAACTTATCAAACTCCAGTGATAATGTGTCTGAAGAGCTGAAAGCCTTATCACAAAATCAGACACAGCTGGTTATGATGGTTCACATCTATTGGGAAGAGTCAACCAATTAGATGTTCCTATGTTGAATCCACAGAAAAGGAGGTCCAAGCCAAATGGATTCCTCTTCTTCACCATCTTCTTCCTCTCAGCCTGTTATTTCCAACAAACCTGTTAGTCCACCATCTGTTGATGTGAATAGGCCCCAAAACCAAAAGGTTTGGGTCTCAAAATCTAACTAATTTCTTTGTTTCTGCATGGTTCTTCAAACATGCCACAGAGGCATCTGGTATGTAGACAGTGGAGGATCCATGCATATGACAGGAAACAGATCACTTCTTAATGACTACTCTCAAGGAAGGAAGGGATTTGTATCTTTTGGCAATGATGCAAAGGGTTACATCATCGGCAAAGGCTTTGTTTCCAATGGGGAAATAAAGTTTGATGATGTTAACCATGTGGAAAATCTCAAGTACAACCTCTTGAGTGTCAGTCAAATGTGTGACAAAGGCCATGTTGCTCTTTTCACAAGTCAGAACTGCCGGATTCTGTCATCCAAAGTTCTAAGTTTGATTGATAAGGTGTTGGATAATACACTCTCCTTAAGGCCAACAGGACAGGAAGAGTGTATGCCTTAGATCTTTCTAAGAAAATAGATCTCAAAGGCCATCCTTGCCTATTTTCCAAGGCTTCCCCTCAAGAATCTACACTATGGCATAGAAGGCTGGGTCATGTTAATCTCAAAAACATAAATCAGCTGATAAACCATGGTTTAGTAAGGGGATTGCCTATGAAGGAGTTCAAATGTGAAGATGACTGCACTGCTTGTTTAAAAGGAAAACAGCACAAAGTTTCATTTCCCTCCATAGAAGAACCTAAGTCCACAGCTGCTTACAGCTTCTTCACATGGATCTCTTTGGTCCTGTGAGAGTGATGAGTATGGCTAAGAAGAAATACTGTCTGGTAATTGTGGATGATTACTCCAGATTTGTATGGACTTTCTTCTTGCATTCAAAGGATGAAGCAGCTCAGAAGATTATCAACTTTGTGTTGTATGTTGAGAAGCAGTATTCCCTCTCAGTCAAGTGTATTAGAAGTGATAATGGAACAGAATTTAGAAACAATACACTTGATGAGTTCTACCTCTCAAAGGGAATCAAGAGGCATTTTAGCATTCCAAGAACTCCTGAACAAAATGGAGTAGTGGAGAGAACAGGACCCTTATTGAAGCTGCAAGGTCCATGTTGGCTGACTCTGGATTGCCAATGACTTTTTGGGCTGAAGCTATCAATACAGCTTGCTATGTACAAAATAGAGCTCTAGTAAATAAGAGGTTGATGAAAACTCCATATGAAGTTCTTCATCATTTGGCCCCTCTAATTTCATTCTTCAGAGCTTTTGGATGTCCTTGTTTCATTCTCAACACACGGGATCAACTCCAAAAATTTGATTCTAAGGTGGATGCAGGGTACTTTGTTGGTTATTCATCAACTTGCAAAGCATACAGAGTCTTCAACTGTAGAACAAAGATGGTTGAAGAGACTCTACATGTTAAGTTTAATGAATCTCCAAAGGACAAGATTCCACAAAACCCTGTGGAGATATTTGATTTGGACATACTGCAATATGTTCCTCATCAAACTCCTGCGGTTGCTCCTGTCAACAGTTCACCACCTGGTGGTACTGCTGGTGCTGATGATGATGATAGTAGTACTCACCTCTTCAAATTTAGTGATCAACTGCCTGATTCAGCTAGACCTGATGTTCTGTAGCTCCAGCAGCACAATCCACAACAAATGCTGATAAGATTTCTACAACTTCAACTTCCTTTGAACTACCATCTACTGATTGGTTTCAAGGAAATACTTCACCATCAACATCTGTTGCTGCTGAGCCTGCTACAAACACTTGCACTGATCTCATTATGTACCAAGATCTAAAGAATCACCCTATGTCTCAAATCATTGGTGATATCACTGCTGGAGTATCAACAAGAAGTCAATTGTCAAATTTCTGCTTCTATGCTCTCTTCATTAGTCAGCAAGAGCCAAAGAATTATCACATTGCTTTAAAGGACAATGGATGGGTTGATGCCATGCAGCTTGAGCTTCTTCAGTTCAAGAAACAACAAGTGTGGGAACTGGTTCCTCTACCTCCAGGTAAGTGTGCAATAGGCACTAAATGGGTGTTTAGGAATAAGACTGATGAAAATGGGCTTATTGTTAAGAACAAGGCCAGACTGGTTGTTCAGGGGTTTGCACAAGAAGAAGGTATTGATTATGATGAAACCTTTGCTCCTGTAGCCAGACTGGAAGCAATTCGACTGTTTTTAGCTTATGCTGCTTATCAAAATCTTAAAGTTTTCCAAATGGATGTCAAAAGTGCTTTTTTGTATGGGAAAATTAAAGAAGAGGTTTATGTATGTCAACCACCGGGTTTTGAGGACAACAAGCATCCTAATTGGGTGTATAAGCTTGATAAGGCTCTTTATGGGTTGAAACAAGCTCCTAGAGCCTGGTATGAGACATTATCAAACTTTCTTCTTGAAAATAATTTTACTAGAGGTTCCATAGATAAAACTTTATTCATTAAGAAAGCTGGGCAGCAAAATCTACTTGTTCAAATTTATGTAGATGATATTATTTTTGCATCTTCTAATCCACAGTTGTGTGATGCCTTTACAAAGTTGATGCAACAAAAGTTTGAAATAAGTGCCATGGGGGAATTACAATTCTTTCTGGGTTTGCAAATCAAACAAAAGGCTGATGGAATTTTCATTCATCAGACCAAATATATAAAAAATCTTTTGGAAAAATTTGATTTACAAAATTGTAAACCTTGTTCTACTCCCATGTGCAACACCACACAACTGGATACAGATCAGAAAGGTAAAGTGGTTGATGAAACACTTTACAGATGTATGATTGGGTCCTTGATGTACTTAACAGCTTCTAGACCAGATATTATGTTTGCTACATGTGTTTGTGCTAGATTTCAGGCTGCACCTAAGGAGTCTCATTTGATTGCAGTCAAGAGGATCTTTAGATATTTGCAAGGCACTCCATCTCTAGGTTTATGGTATTCTACTAGACATTCTGGTAAATTAGTTGCTTTTTCTGACAGTGACTATGCAGGGTGTAAGTTGACCAGGAAATCAACTTCTGGTGAATGTCAATTCCTAGGCAATTGTTTGATTTCTTGGCAGAGTAAGAAACAAACCTCAGTTGCTACATCAACTGCTGAAGCCGAGTACATTGCTGCTGCAAGTTGTACATCTCAGGTATTATGGCTTCAAAACCAATTATTGGATTATGGCATAACTGAGACTAAGACTCCATTGTTAATGGACAGCTCTTCAGCTCTCTGTATTGTCAAGAATCCTGTCCAGCACTCTAGGACTAAACATATTGAAATTAGACATCATTTTATTAGAGATTGTTTTGAAAAAGGTCTGATTGATCCAAAGTTTGTTCCTAGTGCTGATGAGCTTGCAGACATTTTTACTAAGCCTTTGGATAGTTCAACTTTCCACAACCTGGTGTTAAGGCTTGGTATGCTGCAGCTAGAATAAGTGACAACTACTGATGATCTCAGTAATAAATACTGATGATTATTGGTAACCATGTCATATATAAGTACTGGTGAGTTCCTTTCCCCTCAGTAGTTTTTATAACTACTGAAGGCTATATTCCTCACAAGTACTGAATTACTTTATTTGTTAAAACAGCTGATGTAGTTACAACAGCTGATGAAATCACAACAGCTGATGTAGCTATAACTACTGATGTCAGAAATACAGATAAGTACTGATGACCAATGAAACCTCTGAAACTCAGATGTAAGTCTGATGAGGAAGTGTGGAGGTCAGATTGAAACAGTTGAAAAGCTATGAATTGACGAAAACAGCTGATGAGTAATTTCTCTTCAGTTGTTTCTACAACTGCTGTTTCCAAACAACTGAAGCCAAACCTATGTCTTCAGTAGTTAACAACTACTGAAGACTAACACCAAGTCTTCAGCTATTTACAACAACTGATGACAAAACCACTGTCTTCAGTAGTTTCACAACTACTGATGACAAACACCATGTCCTCAGTTGTTTCACCACCTGAAGTCAAAATTGTCTTCAGTAGTTTTATAACTACTGAAGACTAAATCAAAGACTTCAGTTGTTTCAACGTCTGACGGTTAAAACCAAGTCTTCAGTTGTTTTATAACAACTGATGATCACACCATTACGGTCAGTCATTTCAAACCTCTGAAAGTTAATGCCACGTCATCAGTAGTTTCAACAAATGATGACTAACACCAAAACCTTCAGTCGTTTCATAACCCTACCCTATAAATACCTTATCCCACCAGAGTTTTTCTCACCTCTCCTCTCAAACCTAACGTTCAAAAACTCTGTAACCTCTCTTCATCCATGGCGACCATGCAACTAAAACCACGACACAACTGTGTCGCTCACCTTACCAAATCGCCATACTGGACCAAGTTTCACAACGCCATTGATTTAATGGTCCAGTTACCTTACCAAACAGCTTTTCTGTTAAACCCCACTATATATGCCGAATCTCTTGGCCAATTCTGGACAAACGTCACTCTGGTCTCTGAGGAGAATGACACAGAGTCTCTTCAAGCGTCTGTCAATAGTCAAAAGGTGGTCATCACTCCAGAGATTCTTCGCCAAACCCTCAATCTGGATGATGCCACTTTCCCGACTAGTTATCCAAAGGGCACCACAGATCTATCATTTGCCCACCATGGATACGAAGGTAACCTGAGTGCCTCTACCATATTGAAGAAACATTTCCAGGATGCTGAACGGCTCATCTTTCATATGGTCAATGTCTGCCTGGCCCCCAAGACTTCATCATGGGATCAAATGTCCACAAGGTGGCAACAGGTATTGTACTCCATCCTTGAGCAACAACCTTTAAATTTTTCTGAAATACTATTCTTAGAGCTCAAGGATATGGCCCAAAAACAACTTTCTAACCGTTGGATATTATATCCTCGGTTCATAATGGCCATAATTGAAAACCAGCTTCAAGCTGAGGGACTTGTTGGCCTGGGAGTCCCTGCTATGGCTGTATTGCCTGAAGTATACTCCCGGCACAACTCTGACCAATCACTCAAAATGGCTGCCAAGCTGCGCAAACCCACGCAGCTGGAACCCACAGCCACCACCACAAAATCCAAAGTCCCCACCACACCAAAAACAAAACGAACCAAAACAGCTATTCAGGAAGATGAGTCCCCTGAAGATGCTCCTGTACCACCAAGACAGGATATACTTGCTGGTGTAAACCCCCCGTTAGTATCAGAGACTCAACCAGCCACAGCCGCTCAGGATTCCTCTCAAAAGAAGCCTGAAGCAACCAAAGAAGGGGTACCCACAAATCTGGAATCTTCCTCATTTGAGGAGATTGCCATTGAAACGCACCATTCTCCCCAGGTGCATACTGATTTTACCCTATCTCCTCATGAAAATGCCCCCCAAAGTCCAACACTTATAATTGCAAACGTGCTGACTCAGCTGCATGCCTCTCCTCCTCCCCAACAACCACCAAAGGGGAAAACCACTGATATAGGGGAAGAGGATCAACATGCTTCTGACAACCCACAGCACAGGGGTTTAAATGTTCTGTCTCCTAGTGTAGATAAGGAGATCAGAATATCTGGTGAGGCTGCCACCTTTTCTGCATCAGCACATGATCAGACTGAGGCTGGTAACATGGCTAAGACCTCATCAGAGGCAACAGCTGATGAAGGACATCGTCCTGAGGCTGGAAGTCCCCAGTTCCAAGAAAAAGGAGCACATGCTACAACTGGTCTACACCCAGGGCATGTACATCTTGCTACTAGCAGGAGGTCAGGTGATTCAGCATCTGCTGATGATGACCTGGGCTTCTTTTATGATGTTCTAGCCCAGAACACAATTCTTGAGGAAGAAGTCAGTAGACTACAAAGACTACTTGACCAATTCTCTCAAGAAGCAAGTCCATCTGACACCACCATACACCCACAGATGGCACCTTAACCTGAAGGTCTCCTAAACACTCAGCCAATCAAAACATACAATCCACCAGCCTCTACCTCTGGCACTGCTTCTCAGGGACAGAACCCCTCTGAGCAAACAGCTGCTATCTTCCAGAAATCCCTACCTCTCATCACCCCAATGATCACAGACATTGTGATCAAAACCTTGGATGAGAGACTTCCCTCAATCATACAGCCCCTGGTGGAGGAGATTGTGAGCACAAGGCTTTCTACTACTCAAACCCTTGCAACCAATGCAACCAAAAAGGAGGAGAGTCAGTTAGTGAAAGCAAAAGGGAAGAGCATATTGAAAGAGAAAGAACAGGGGATTGAGAAGGAAGAGGAGGTTGTGAAGGAGACTGAGAAGGAAGAAGAGCATGTGAAGGGAGCTGACACTGATCAAGTGAGTGAAAGTCACAAAGACTTTCATATCACATATAAGAAGAGGAAGATTGAAAGGAAAGAAAAAGAACTTCAAAAAGAACTCAAACTTGATGAGATGATCAAAATGGCGGATGCTACACATAGTAAATCTATGGACTCCATTATTGATCAACTGTATAGACAAGGGTTCGATACTGCACAGCTTGACTCAGAGATTAGAAGACTTGAAGTTGAAGAGATTAACTCAAGATGGGCAAGTTATGATGTGTTAGAAAGAGAAAGATTGGAGATCATGATCAGATTCATTGCAAAATATCTTGGGAGATCATTGATAGAGATTAAGTCATGGACCAGGGACAGTATCTTGGCAATAACCACCAAGATCTGTACGTCTGAAGCATACACTAAGGGATTAGTGATTGAAGCTCTAAATGAAGCAGGTGCTGGGAACAGAAATGAACTAGCAAAACACTCCAAAGCCTCACTCATTACAAGAATGCTAGAACAACCTGCAAAACCTACCACTTCAAAATCACCACTACCACAACCCATTAAACCAACTCCTTTACCCTCAAAACCAACAGCCGATGATGCATCCAAGAAGAAGAAGAGAAGGATGTTGAGGCTAGAAGAAGAAGAAGAAGAGGATGATGAGAAAGAAGATAGGTTGCCTCTTTCCGCAGTCCTAACTTTGCCTAAAGCCAAATCTATGCCCATCACTCCCACCTCACAGATGGAGACTGTGAGAGTAAAGATAGAAGAAGAGCAGCAGCAAAGGCTTCATGATGAGGAAATGCTGAAAAGCATAGACAAAACTTATGCTGATTCTTCATCAATAATAAGTATGAAGAAAGAGGCTCTGAGATTGTACACCCTTGCCAACACATTTCAATATCAAAAGGAAAAGGTGAGGATATGGCCTGATCCTAGGGTGGCTCACAGAATTGTAAAGAAAGACATTCCTGCGAGATACAAGGGCCAGGTAAAAAGGATCGTAGATGAAAAGATCACTGTGGTCCTTGTAGTATCACCCTGGGAAATTGTAGAAGACTTCAAGAAGGCTTATGAGACTAAACAGCCACCCCAAAAGATGTTAGAGAACAGAGTTATTAAAAAGGGGTTGGTCTACAAGAAGCTTGAAAACTTCAAACAAAATGAGCTCAGTCTGTTACTTGAGGGTAATCACCCAGATGAGTTTGCATACAGACAGATCACAACAGTTGAGCTCAAAAATGGCAAACAGGCCAAATACATCTCAGAGCTGTATGGGCGTGAAGGATTGTTTGATGGTGAACCAGAGAATCTTACCATGGAAGAACAAATCATGTTTCTCAGAGCATACACCAGAGAATCCTACAGGCTTATACATGGGAAGTAAGTCTCATGGATGGGGGAACAGCTCAGTGTCCAATTCCCTAATACAGAGCTCCCATCCACACCTTGCCAACCAAATCATCAGAGACTTATTTCCAGGCCAGTGCTTATATGGGTCATCTTCTCAACTGATCAAGAAGGAAAAAGACCAACCATTTTGCCAACAATAAGTGGGACCTCAATAAAATTAAAGGTTTTGGCTGCATTGGTTCAGGGGGAGTTTGTTGGACCAAAAGAACCAATGAGCCAGATCAGAAAAACCTTTAAGTCCCACAGACGTCACAACAACTACTGAAGTCCACAACAGCTGAAGATAACACCTGAAGACAAAGTCTGAACACAAATGCTGAAGACAAAGTCTGAAGACACAAGTGCTGAAGACAAAGTCTAAAGACAAGTACTGAAGACAAAGTCTGAAGACACAAGTGCTGAAGACCAAATATCAGATGTTGTCATAACAGCTGAAGAGGACTTTTTCAGTAGTTGTGACGGTTTACTTTTCAGTAGTTTTATGTTTTATCTTTTCAGTAGTTTTGTAAAACGACTGAAGAGCTTGTTCTTCAGTCGTTGTAGTTTCAGTAGTTTTCTTTTCAGTAGTTTTATGTTTTATACTTAGCACTCTGACATGTTCTCAGT
The DNA here is from genome assembly GCA_025215565.1 of Flaveria ramosissima. Lineage (NCBI taxonomy): Eukaryota > Viridiplantae > Streptophyta > Magnoliopsida > Asterales > Asteraceae > Flaveria > Flaveria ramosissima. The sequence goes on from CM046040.1 coordinate 74,172,884, forward strand.
AGTTGTGAACATTTCAGTGGTTTGTTAAGTGTTAGTTATTTTTGTAATAAATCTGCTAGTTGTCACTATCCCGTGATTACAGCAGTGATTGCACTTTATATAAGGAGTGTCAACCTTATTGTAACAAGTGAATGATTTAGCAATAATATTGGGCATTATTGAAACATTCCTTATCACAGAAATATATTCTCTCATATTTGTTTACAAATAACAAACTCTTGCTATAATTTGTCTAATTCTTGATCTCATTCCGCTGCATTACTCTCTAATACATCAAACTTGTGATCGTTGATCCTGACAATTTCAAACAAAATGTTTCCATCAACATGTGACCAGGGGAACTGCAGACTAACCTAACCTAAAAAAAATCATTTACAAAGCAAGTATACATATAGACCTGAAAATTCTGGTATGGAAAACTCTAAAAAGAAGTAAATGCACACTCACAAATAAACGCACAAGTATATATATAAGCATACATATAAATGTTTACGCTTGTATATTATTTCACTTTGTACCATAACAAATAAGATACACAAGGTGTCCTAATCAATAAAAGTTTATTTCAATCTCTCTACTCAATAAAGCACAAGGCGCTCCAGCAAAGCATAAGTGCCTCGGATATGCGTAAGGCACAAATCTTCTAAAAGTCTAACAGAGACACGCCACGCTGATCATGTCGATGTAGGCTTAGGCAAGTGCATGGAATCCAGGAAATCTTTTTCATTTTGACTGTTGACCTTTAATTATTAGCACTAAGCTACAGTGGAGGACGATAAACGAAATAGAAGAAAGAGGACCGAATGTAAGGAACCTCGCAGGTGGCAGATCATGGAGAAAAGTTATTGGGAGGAGTTGAAGCAAAGAGTACAACGAGGCACTGCTTTCTATTTTCACATGTGTCACATTTGAATTGAACACACAACAAAAGTAAAGAAGAAAACAGTTTTCACCTCACCAATGCAACCGCTTGCATTTTCTTACAGTTAAATATACACTGAAATGTTAAGTTAAAAAAAATTCAGCACTTATATGTAGATTTATAGAACTCTAGTGACGAACAGAAACTGAACAGAAGCCCGTGAAGCTTTACAAGCAATTAAGTCTTCAATTGTTTGAAGTCAATTTGCCAAATTCGACTCCTTTACTTATGAACGTGTCAATTTGCATTACGTTTAAACTCGAGCAGAATAAATAGGCCAAACAAATAGTTCAGCTAAATAAGAGAAAAGGCCAAACAGGTCATTTGGATTGAAAATCACCTGAAATGTTTTATTATGGCATACCCACGTCGTTTTAGTTTAAATTAAATTTTTATGTTGTAACAATGTTGTTTTGTAATTCATAACTCATAAGTCATAATGCATTATAATTATTTTGGCCCAACCTGTTTTGACCAAACGGTCCAAACCTGTATACCCAACCCATCCATCTTCACCCTCTGGTTGAAACTTGGAAGCAGAAAAACCATTACCTGGACCAGTGTATAAGTTGAGTTACTGTCTTCCTTAGCAACAAATGAAAAGACATCTAAGCTGTTCTTTACAACTCTGCCACTATTACTAAAGTCCCAGTTAAGAACTTGGAGCATGAAACGAAGTGCTGTTGCACAAACTCTGTCTTCTGAAACGGCAGCATCAGAATTTGTAATTTGAGTTGTAACACTTTGTGCAGCCTCCACCGCCCACAAATAGAAATTCTGTGAAATTAAGAGAGAAAATGAGGAACAAAGATAAACTTTCTAGTGCCCAATCCTCTACAACCTTATAGTTCCTTTTCCTTATTGAGTTTTATTTGTTGTACAAGATTTTGAAAATACTAGACGTATAAGTGATATAACCCAAGCATTTCCCACTTCACAGTTGGCTTTCAAAGGTATCCAAAAATGACTCCTTCCATAAGGGCAGAAGTGGCAATTTTGCAACATTTACTTATTTTAATGGATTGATTTGGGTTATGTTTTGTCTCAAACGGGTCAAACAAAAGATTAGTTACAAGGAGAAAGTGTAGAATAGGTCGAATTTAGAAGTCACCAAAAGTCAAAATTTAATGCAAAAATCCTAACAGGTTTTTACAGATTCAAAATATTATCTAAAGTTGTCTTATTAAGCTATTAACATACAAATTATTAAAAATGGGCACAGAGAAAGTTACTGTCAATCAGACAACCTACTTTGGTCCATACTCAAAATTCACTCACTTCACGCCACACCCATTTTGACCCCTTACCCAACCATGGGACCTCTAATACATGAATTCCAGAGGGGACAATAATATAAACCTTTAGATAGTCATGCTCCAGAGATTTTCGGCATTGCTCATGGAACTCCCTAGGAAGGCCCAAGGCAGAAGAAGTAGATGGAGAAAATTCTGAAACCTAGTAATTACTTTGAAGCATGATTAATATCTCAAAATAATTATAATATAGAAAATTGATATCATGCAATATATACCAATGACTCAAGGAAATTGATTCCGATGAATTGCACGTCTAATCCATGGTTACCCATTATAGCCAAATTTATCTGAAAACCAAGAATAGGATAATGTAAATGCCATTAACAAATATATCCAATAATTATTGAAGATGATCAATTGGGATGTAATAGGCTAGAGAATAGAAGGCATGTTGTAATCAAGTAATAAGCAATAACATAATTCACATCAACTCTTAAATCACTTATTGGATGCCAACTATGAACTACAAAATTCTAAACGTAAGATTACTAAATCTATAGAATCATATTGTAGAAAAATGCTTGAAAGCAAAACATCATGTGACATTGTGATGACTGACACCATCTCATTATATGGATTGTAAAAGTTGATGAACAAGGATGAATGTACTTGAGAAATTACCTCGGCGAAAAATACATCCCTCTCTGCAGCAGTAAATTCTAGCCTACACTCGAGCCAGACAAGCTGAAGCAGTTAGCAAGACTTTATTTTCTTTTAAATGGATTTAAAATTTATTTGTAACACTCATAATATAAAAATATGTAACACAAAAAGAAAACGCTGCCAACAGCTTGAATTATCATTCCTATTTCAGCAGATAAATATCACATGGTTAAACTTTTATGAACTTACCAACCCCTTTTCATCAATTGAGCTGCAACAGATGAAATTTTTGATAGGACATAGCCCTCTGATGAACTTGCATGTTTCATTACATAGGACAAGCAAAAACTGCAGAAAGTGAAACATTAGTTACTTAAGTAACACAAGGAGTACAGAATTCCAAACACTCTTAATGAGCACAACCTACATATAAAATCATAATGACCCAAATATAAATCTAAAACACCTTTACCAGAAACTACAATCAACTAAATTTCTTAAGAAACTTTTACCAGACCTAGGAAGATCAAATTGTTGGACTTGCGGCTATGGGAATAGCATGAAATAACTTTAATATATTTTAATAATATTCACCTACCTTCAGATCTCTAGAAACCTTATATCCGCCATCACACTATGCACTTGAGGTGGCAAGGTGGGCTGTTTACGTGGAGGTCAAAACAGGTGAGGTCATTATTTACTAAAGACCGAAATGGATTAGACAGAGTGGGTTGACCACAATCCCCAGCTTTGTAAGGAAGGAGATGAAAAAAATGAACAAAAACTACGTTGCAACTTGCAAGAAACTAACCATAATTATTAACCCAAATGGTGTGACTCCATAAATTAGGAACACTGATATTCAATATTGATAATGAGTGCAAAGCTGCCAAGTTGGTAAAATACCTGATCAAACTTTTTTTCTCATCAGGTGAAAGAAATGACCATTCTCGTATAGCTGCATCACGAATTGCTGTGGCTGCCTGAAATCTTGCATTTGCCAATTGAGAATTTTCTAGACACAATAAAGAGATTGTTGATATGGAGAAATGAAACACACTCCAAGCATCACTCTTCCTTGCTAATTTAATCGAAAACCGACTGTAACCTTTCTTAAGTGAAAACAGATAACATTTTATGTTTTGACATCACATTAAAATTTATATTTCCTGCCAACCTATACATCTGAAATATATCCAGACACTTATGCTAAACAATTGTGCCACATAAAGAATTTTCTTGCATTAAAGGGGTCTCTTTTACTGCTAAGTTGAATTCTAACATTAGCATATACAATAACTGAGACTGGTCCATTTTAAAAGAATATTACTGAAATTTTTCTTTTAGTTAACAAAAAGAAGTCATTTCTAGAAATAAAGAAGTTTTTCACTTACATTTTTGTGCAAGCCTTATATTAGGCAAGGGATATTCATATTAATTGTAACTCTAAGCAAAACCAAGATCAAAATGCATGACAGAAATAAAGTTAAAATGAAAACAAAAGCCTGTATCTTGCACATGGCAAAAAGTTTTTCTTAATTAGATATCTTTGATGGCTACCCATGTCATTATTCTTCTTTTTAAGACGTCCTCATTTTTTTGGCTACTCCATCACGTTGGCAATTATCTTTTATGATGATATTTTCCAAGTAACTTTTGCATAATACATTCCTACAACTTGTGTATGGTTATTTGCTAAGTGTTTCAATAAACCCTTAGACTATCAATGATTGGTCTTTGAGACTAGAACATCTAGAGAACAGGAAAAGGAATGGTGGATCATAAATATGTAACTTTATTATTTTAAGAATCTTTTTTTTTTAATTTTTTGTATTAGTTACTAGTTACTACTCATTGAGGATTTGTGATCAAAAGTATGAATCTATTACAAATATGCAATGCTGATTTTCTATGCTTCTATAACTCGTGTTTTCAGGTATTGATTAAAGAACTCACTTCCCACATTGCAATATCAGTTGAGATTATGGGTGTTGAGGGTCATGGGTGTCGCAAATAAAAGAACGGCTATTATAAATGCATATTAGAAAAACAAAGTGAACAATAACCGGACCAATCAAATTCTTCTGTTCTTTTAAATTATACATCTTATTCTTTGGGATGATAAACAAAACTAACGCTAGTGTAGCTGGTTGGTGTGCTCTCCTACATAGGGGAGGTCTCGCATGTTCGACCCTCCAACATCGGACTTTAGTTTTTTTTCCTTCTCGCTTTCCGTATTGATTCAATTTGATTACTTAAAAATTTATAGTTAATTTTAGACACATTTTTGTTTTTCTCTTATAACTTTTAAAAGACAACATTTTATAAAATGTTAAATATACTTTCTTTGTTTTTAAAAATCGGTTGAGGCTGTAAGATGGTAAAATACTGAATAATATTATTGAACAGTTAGGTTACAATATATAGAGATAACAAGTAACCCTAGAAACCTAACCTGGGCCCGTGGGCTCATTCTAATCAAACCCTAATAATATATTCTAATACTCCCCCGCAGTCATAGCGGAAGTAACACACGCTAAGACTGAAGAACAAAAAAAACATAAATCAATAATATTAAGATAAACATGCTTCAATCGACTCAACTATCCAAACTTTTGCCAAAGACGATGTTGTGCTTGATGTAGTCATCCATGTTTTGGTTGATTTTAATACCCATAGTTGGCTTGATAGTTAATTGGTTCTTCATTCTCGGTTCTTGATTCTCGGAATGATAAATCAATAATTGACGACCATAGTCGTTCATGACTTGTCGAGGCTAGTAGCCGGTTGTCACTTGTATTCGTAGATCAAGAGATTAAAACTAAAGGAATAAAAGAAAAGCAAGGCACGTGACCGCGTTCAGGCGGCAGTGTTTTGGATCCGCAGATCAAGAGAAAACATCCGTAGACGTAAAAAAAAAAAAAAAACAAAAAGAAAGGCCGGTGACCATGGTCAGGTGGCGATCGTTTTGACCCGTAGATCAAGAGATAAGATCCGTAGATCTATAAAAAAGAAAAAAAGAAAAAAATCAATCAAACCGTAGTTTGAGATCGATGGCCGTGGACTGTGGTCCTTGGTATGGCTAAAACATCGAGAATTAAAAAAAGAAAAAAAGAAGTGATCGTTGCATTTTGTGAGTCATAATTCAAGAATAAACCAAGAATATGATTATGAACCAACAAAAAGAATAGATATCTTGTTTGAATATTCGGTCGATAACGAAGCTTTATTCAACAAAAATTAAAAACAGAGAAGAAACGAAACATAAAACAAATGTGGGACAGGGCGGCGGCAGTGGCGGCACACCGCCCTGTCTAGGGTTTGAACTCAATGGCGACGGCTAGGGTTTGTATGTTTTTGTGGTGGTGCAGCGGAGAAGAAGGTAACCAGAACCCTAAGGCTCTGATACCATGTAAGATGGTAAAATACTGAATAATATTATTGAACAGTTAGGTTACAATATATAGAGATAACAAGTAACCCTAGAAACCTAACCTGGGCCCGTGGGCTCATTCTAATCAAACCCTAATAATATATTCTAATAGAGGCGTGCGCCTCAAGGCGAGGCGCCCAAAAAACGTGTTTGAGGTGGCGCCTCAGGGGTCTATTTGGTACGTGCGCCTCATGGGGCTGAGGCGCTAAGAAAGGTTGTGTGTCGGGTGCGCCTCAGGGGCGCCTCAAGGGGTTTTTTGTTTGTTTTCAATGTTTTAGACTCTTTGTGTCAATTTCAAACATTCCATGTCTTTTTAATGTTTTTGATAAATCCGATTCTGAAATTAGTCTGTATTTTATTTTTTACAAGGTATATAATTTTTATATTTATTTTCTAATTCCGCCTCGGGCTTACGCCTCGGTTCGCCTCGAGGCTTACGCCTCATGAGGCGAAGGGAAAACACCTCGAGGCTCGATTCCGTACTTTTAAACCTTGTATACTGTCGCAGCGCGCTTATTTTTATATATGTTTCTATATAAATTTATTCAAAACCGATTCAAGTCAGATATAATATATTTTTATTGCTTTAAATTCAATTTGTATTGCCTTCTATAACTCCAAACACACATCATGCGTCGACATTTTATATTTATTCAAAATCAGGTCGTGTCAAATATACTTTATTTTTACAATTATCTATTTTAAAACATATTTACCCCATCTAAAATCAAGTTCTTAAGACCACTAATTTCAATACCATGAAGGCCCCACAAAAGAAAATAGACCTGTTCCCTATAGTTCGGCGTTCATCTTCATGACAACGTAATTTTGTAATACGCACTTCACGTTTGTGCTTAAGTTTTATGTAGTTAGGTCTGATACTACTATAAACAGTGTTGTGTGTATGTACAGAATTCTTGTCGCAACACATGGGGGAACTCCATTAGTTAAGACACAATAGTAGAATCTCTTCCATTCTATTTATAAATACAACTTTCTAGAAAGTAAATAATCATTATGAGGAAAGTGAATTCCATATTGTGAGTAATTTGGCATGATTAATAAACCAATATGTGATATTTAAAAGAACACATTATAAATCATACATTTAAGCACATAAGAGCTGACTCCTCTTGACTTACCAATAATAAACTGGCACGCTTGATATGGTCTAGGGGACTGGCATAGGGACAATATAGTTGCCTCAGCAGCCGTTGGATTTACATTAATCTGCACATAGTAATCAAATGAAAAGGTGTAAATATTCTCTGTAGTACAAGCATGTTTAAAAATTGCAGAGGATGGAATGAGAGAATGCTAGTTAAACTCCAAACTAATAATGAAGCATATATCATCTTACTCCGTAAAAGAGTTGAACTTTGAACAAAAAGCACATCTAGGTAATAGGAAATACAGTTGCCAACCTGGGTTTTAAAGTTATAATCAATCATCTCATCTTAGAAAACAAATAAAGCCTCTTGCTTTTTGACAGCTTACGTATGTTATAATTAATCATCTCAACTTATGTATTACATCAGATTTTATCTTGAAAAGTAAAGCATAGTTCTTGAAAATCAAATGATCATATACTAGAATGGGAAACATACGAACTAGGATAAAGAACAAAACTGACGTAAACCCACGTTGCCCGCCTAGATAAACCGACATCTACACTGCTACCACCAATGTTACATCTTTTCCTTTTTTCAGGGAACTAAACCTGATGTTTTTCATACTTATAGGAACTAAAAGCAGTTCTAGTCATAGAATGACACTGTCACATAGATATGTAATGGTTTATCAATCATGACCATAGAAGTCACACTTCACCATTCACCTTTCATCAAAATGTTCAAACAATGGGGGCAACAACTAACAAGATCAAGATTCAGTTATCAGTAGAAGGAAACCTGAATAGAACTGCAAGCAATCTCAATTGCTTGCATAGTAGCTTGAAGCTGACCTAAATCGACATTCCCATGCCCTCCGTTCATCTCTGTTCGTAATAAACCAAACACGAAAACAATCAAACACACAAAGACAAAAAGACATCCGTAAGCTCACTGATGAACATCATCTTGCACGATTTTCAATCTGGTTAAAGAAAGTTGAAAGTAAATGCAGTTCATTGATTGAACAGAGAGAAATCGTACAGCAGAACATACCGATTTCGATGGAGATTGAACTGAATCACAGAAGTTCGATGATTTCAACAGAAATTGTATGAAGGGGTTAAGCCGGTGCTGAGATTTCGCGATTTACTAAGAAGAGGGGAAAAGGAATTTCAGTTTTTGGCAATTGGTAGAGGAAATCACGAGACTCGTAGATAAAAAACACTGATTATATTTGAAGGGAAAAACAAATAAAAATTATGATATTTCTTTCCATCAATTATTGTTATTGTTATTATTAATATTAGACTTAATTACACGGGTTGACCTTTTGGTAAGGCCAGATTTCACTTTTGTTTTCTAACTCTTTGTAATTACAATGTTGGTCCAAAACTTTACACAAACGAAACAAAAATGATCCCTGAAACGGATGTACGTTAAGTTTTTCAGTTAATATTTTAAAAATAACTAAAATACCCTTGTATCATTGTCTTCTCCAATTGATTCCACCCGCCCTTCAACTCCGGCAACCTACCCTGCAACGAAACCCACCATCTCCAGAGATGGTGACGTTTATGGCGATGGTGGTGACAGAGGTTGAGCAGATCTGAATCGCATTAACAACCATCAGATCTGATGCTGATGATGGAGGTGGAGGGTCGTCGGAGGTGAACGTCGCCGGAGGTGAATGGTCGTCAGAGGTGTACGGTCGCTGGAGGTGGAGGTCGCCAGACGTGGAGGGTTGATGATGGATGTGGACATCGTTGGAGGTGGTTGAAGGTGGTGATGGTTGAAGGTTGAAGGTGGTGGGGGGGATTGAAGGTAGAAGGTGGTGATGGGGGTGGTTGAAGGTTGAAGATAGTGGTGATTGAAGGTTGAGGGTGGTGGTGGTGGTGGTGGTGGTTGAAGGTGGTAGGGGATTGAAGGTTGAAGGTGGTGGTGTTGGTGGTGGTTGAAAGTTGAAGATGGTGGTGGTTGAAGGTTGAGGGTGGTGGTGGTGGTGGTGGTTGAAGGTGGTACTGGTGGTGACAGTGGTTGAAGATGATGGGGTGGTGGTTGATGGAGAAGAAGAAAGGTGAAAGGGGGTATTTTTGTCATTTCACACGCACTTAACGACAATAATTAACGTCCATCCGTTTTAGGGATCATCGTTGTTACGTTTACACAAAGTTTTAGACCAACCTTGTAATTTCATAGAGTTAAGTACCAAAAGTGAAATCGGGCCTAACCATAGTGATCACCCCTGTAATTAAGTCTTAATATTAAGGGTTATTGGATTTTAATAATCACAACTTTTATATGTTAGCCAAGATTAATCTCAACTCAGCAAATGTTTACGCACACTCCCAACTTTGAGTTTATTTTCCTGCAACGATCCTTTACTAACTGAGAGTTAACACCATTAGTTTTTTGATGACATGCACTACTTATATATAAGTAGCCAAAACACTAAGCAGAAAGTTGAAATCAATTGTCGGGTCCGTCAATCTGAAACTTCTACAACCTAAAACTCGTTAATTGTGACATCCGTCACCTTAAGGTCCGTCAATTGACGTGTTTGTCCGTCATCTTTTATATACTTGGTCATTCCTCACCATTATTTGACTCTTTATGTGGATATCATGTGTGCAATATTATCGTTGTGTGTGCATTCGTTATAACCGTGTGTGAACCTTAAAAAGACCATTAAAAACTTCCATTTTTGAAAACGTTAAATATATCATTTTATAAATATAATAAATGTTTTAATATAACCATTTCTTAAGTCATAATAACATTAAATATACTTTTATAATTAATATAAAACACCTAACGAAGTCGTTTTTCAACCGAACAAAATTTGGGAAAACTCGGGGGTTAAGTGCAGGGACTAAACTTGTAATTTTGGAAACTTGGGCTGGGTATAAATACCCCATTTCCAGCCCTAAACCCCCATTTTCATCATCTTCTTCATCTTCATCTCCTCTTCACACACTAAATCTCCATTTTTGCACCAAATCCGACCCGAGAGGTCACGTTTTCTTCGTCTTGACATCATCTACAGCTTAGACTACCCCTCCTTAGCAGGTAGTTGTCTTTGGTTGTCCATTTCTTAGCCTTTTCACGGCTGTCCAAACTAGGGTTTCGGGTGTTCGGGTTCAACCCGAACACACAAGGTCGTATGGGTGCGTGTGAGGTCTCCTTGCTTGTGTTTTATGCTTGTGTATGTTTGTTGAGTGTTTCTGGAGGTCCTTGTGGTGTAAAACCCGTGTTTAGAGCGGCTCGGGGGCTGCTCCTCCCGACCACAGTCGCGATTCTGCAGATTGGGCGACTGGGTCATCCATGCGATTGAGCCGTGCGACTGAGTGGGTCGTGCGACTGGATCATGCGTCTGGGTCAATCGCGCGACTGAGTTGTGCGACTAGGCATGTCGTGCGACTGAGTGGTGCGACTGAGTGTCTGTGTGCGACTGAGTCATGCGTGCGAATGAGTGTATGCGAATGAGTCATGCGATTGAGTGTTTGTGTGCGAATGAGTCAGGTGACCGACTGAATGTGTGCGAATGAATGTGATTCGCACGACTGGGGTCCAATCGCACGAATGAAGGTTCAGTCGTACGAAAGTAGCTAATTCGCACGATTGAAGGTTGATTCGTGCGCATGGAAGTTGAGTCGTGCGATTGGGTGTTGTGTGGTACGACTGAAGGCCAATCATACGAATGAAGGCTCAATCGTACGAATGAAGCTGATTCGCACGATTGAGGGTTGATTCGCACGAATGGAGGTTGAGTCGTGCGTCTGGCCTTGTATGCGACTGAAATTGTTGTGTTTGACCCCTTGTGCGTGGCGTGAGTAAGTCGTGTGGTGTCGAGGTAACACTAACACAATAATGCCATTGTTTGGCCACAAAGATTAATGTCAACGTGAGAAAGGGCACAGAAACTATTTTGAGCAAATTAAACTAACGCTTTTACAACGACCAAATCGACTTATAACTATTGACACTTATTCAATGTTTCTTCGATAACAACAATACTTTTACTTAAACATCAACATTGGTGGCAACAATGTCTTGTACTTGGATCTACATAAGGTCTAGTATGTGTGTCAGTCTGTGTGTGTTGTACGCGACCCATCCGATACGACCCGAACCGACCCATCATTATTGCGCGCTTATACATATATCATATCATTAATGCTATACAATAACTGTCAATAGGTGTTTGACTGTTTATTTGCATTCAACATTTGGGATTACATCGCTCATACATACTTACCACTTAACAAGTGAGTTTCGTGGCCCCTTTTCACATTTATACAATATTTCAATCATTTACAAATTGGGGGAAAAGTATGCTTACACAATTTTTATGCTGTACAACTTACATACATTTTACATACAAGGAATCAACGTGATATTGTGTTGCAAGTACTATTTGATACATGCTTGGGTCTGCTGTGTGGTTCTATCTTTGCAACTATTTAATTCCAGTGTGGGAACCGACGGTTAGGTATTGGTAGTACTACTGGGTTGACACCCCCACCCTCGTTCGATGGTATACTAGTTGGTACCATCAGTGGCCAGGAACGGGCCCTTGGGTGAATATATGCCGACAATTTCTTTGTGTACGTCGCTAGGTTTGGTTGCAAAGCTCATGTCATGTGATATTTACTTGTGTAATAACTGTATTCACGGTATTCCGACGCGCTATTATATACAGCATCACTTACATTTTATTACATAAACCTGCGAACTCACCAACAATTTTGTTGACCGTTTTAAGCATATCTTTTCAGGTGATCATACAAGTCCAGGAATCTAGGTGTGCTGCCTTAGTGGAGACCCTAGGATGCATTTTTGGGACTTAGCTCATTTTGTTAAACAGTCTTTTGAACAATGTAACGCATGTAAACAATTATCAACTTTTGAGACTTGTTCCCGGGTTGTGGGAATTAACAATTACATTTTCATCATATGTGTACACGTGTTATCATTATCATGTTGCTTATGGCTATGTGTTGTGGACATTGACTAAACACGACACAAGTCCCCTTGTTGTCGGGTGTCGTCATGACACGCATGTCATCATTTATTTATATTGCTCTCTATCGCTTACCATGTGTTATGACGATCCCGGTCTCGTTACATCCCCGTGTTTCCGCTTTTAGCGGGGGTGTGACAGATTGGTATCAGAGCCATTGGTTATAGAGAATTAGGCAATACGCTTGACCTAGACTATAACCTAGGAACCTTCATGTAGATTTGCATGCTAGGACTCTGTATGCATATTATATCTCGTGTATGTGTTCCTCGCTGCTTGTTTTGCCTATCTATTTGTTATGTGATCTTTCCACCCTATGAGAGAGCCCTTGTGCTCACTCTTTTATGGGGATACTTCTATTGGATCTTCCGTTCCCTTTGCGCGTTGAGTTAGCTTATCAGATCCGGGTATTAACCCGAAGTAATCTACACAGATCATACTATTGTGCTTGACCTTGGACATTGAGATAACTCTAAGGAGGAATATGTCTGAAACCTCGAAGAATGAGGAAATAGACAACCTCCGCTAGACTAAACGTGATTGTATACATGGACTTACAACTGTTGTGATGTGTGATGACAATAAGCATGATATTGACATGAAATACATGGACTTGATGGATATGATGTAAAGGAAAGTTGGATGCCATGTAACCGGATCGGGCATCATTCTCGGTACATCGTGGGTGTGGTGGGAACGCTGCGGGGAACCCTATATATAAACATCACCGGTATACCGAGAATATGCTTGAAATGGGCTGCATGGTGGTCTGACCGATCTGAACATGAACATTGGAATTTGATAAGTGGAATACATTTGTATCATATGGTGACTAAAGTTTATATGTTACCTCTTTTATGATTAGAACATGCCGCCTCGAAGAGTCACCCGTAGCAGTAGTGGCGGGAGTGAAGCCCCAAGGGGCAGAGGCCGAGGCAGAGGCAGAGCACCAAGAACAAACGATGCTCCTGCCAGCAACAGTCAAGGAACAGGGAACGCCGACATGGCAGCCCTGATCGCTCAGCAATTGGCCGCACTCATTCCTACTATCGTGGCCCAAGTGAGCGACGCACTTCAACAACACCACCCTCACGGGGATGGTGGCAACGATGATGGAGCCCAAGGTGGGATAGAAACTGAAACGGGAAACGGGAACCCGACTGGAAACGAGAGCAACCAGGAAACCGGGAATGGTGGTACTGCCGGTATTGAGACCGGAGTGGTTAATGCTCGTCGGGGATGCTCGTACAAGGAGTTTGTGGCTTGTAAGCCAAGGGAATTCGATGGGAAAGGTGGGGCGATAGACCTAACCAGGTGGTTGGAAAAGATGGAGGCAGTAATTGACATCAGTGAGTGCCTCGACAGCCAAAGGATCAAGTATGCTACTTGTTCTCTACAGGGTAAAGCCCTAACCTGGTGGAACACCCAGATTCAAGCAAGAGGAAGAGAGTCTGCAATGCAGATGTCATGGGATGAATTCAAAGCCCTAATCACCGAGGAATACTGCCCTCTCAACGAGATGCAGAAACTGGAGCATGAGTTCTGGAATCATGCTATGGTGGGGGCAGGGCATGCAGCTTATACTGATCGTTTTCATGAGCTGGCAAGATTGGTTCCGCATCTGGTTACGCCAGAATCAAAGAGGATCGAGAGGTATATTTGGGGACTCGCGCCTCAAATTAGAGCAATGGTTACAGCAGCCGCTCCTCCTACTATTCAGAGCGCGATTCTGAAAGCTGGCGCTTTGACTGACGAGATGGTTAGAACAGGGGTTTTGGGCCGAGGGCCGAGAAGAGGAAAGATGTTGGGGAATCGAGCCGGTCGAGTGCCGGAAGGTTTGAAAGAGGTCTAAGCCGACCAGGATTTTGTGGCCGTGTCTCAGGCCAGAAGGGAGTATGTGGGGCCGCACCCCAAATGTGACAGGTGCAATTATCATCATCCCCCACGGACGCAGTGCCGGGTGTGCGCTAACTGTAAGCGCCCGGGACATTTGGCAAGAGATTGCAGAACTGCGCCAAATCTTGTAGCACCCGTCAACGCGGTTAACCCCGCCGGGAATGCAAGGGCTTGCTTTGAGTGTGGGAGCCCCGATCACTACAGGAATATGTGCCCCAGGCTGAATCGGGCACCGGGTCAACAGGGGAACAACCAACAGCAGGTGTTGGCTATCGCTGGGAATCAAGGCCCGGCTAATCAGGGAAACGCAGCTCGGGGACGTGCATTCGTCATTGGAGCCAATGATGCTCGTCAGGACCCGAATGTTGTCACGGGTACACACTTACTCAATCATCACTTCGCATCTATATTATTCGATACTGGAGCAGATAATAGTTTCATATCTACTGAGTTTGTGCAATTACTTGATTTGAGTCCTAGTAGGCTAGAAACTAGCTACTCTGTAGAAATGGCCAATGGTAAGGTTGCTCAGGCCGATGAGATTATTAGGAAGTGTTCGTTGACGCTGGAGGATCATACCTTTGAGATAGATTTGATACCCTTCGAGTTGGGAAGCTTCGATGTGATTGTGGGAATGGATTGGTTGTCGCAGAATGGAGCAGAGATTGTTTGCCGAGACAAAGTAGTACGTATCCCTATGCCAAACGGGGAAGTACTCAAAGTTCAGGGAGAACGACCGGGTAAGAGCTTAAAGTTGATTTCCTGCATGAAAGCACGCCAGAGTCTACGAAAGCAGTGCTACGCTTTTCTGGCTCATGTAGTTGAAAAGAAAGACGAGGAAAGGAAGTTGGTGGATATTCCAGTGGTACGGGACTACCCAGAAGTATTTCCAGATGACTTGTCTGGTTTACCTCCTCCACGACAGGTGGAATTCCGTATTGAGTTAGTTCCTGGAGCTACACCGGTAGCGAAAACGCCTTATCGACTAGCGCCATCCGAGATGCAAGAGTTGTCTAGTCAGTTACAGGAACTACTGGAGAAGGGTTTCATTCGACCAAGTCATTCACCGTGGGGAGCACCGGTACTATTTGTCAAGAAGAAGGACGGATCGTTCCGTATGTGCATCGATTACCGTGAACTGAACAAGTTGACGGTGAAGAACCGATATCCTCTCCCCAGAATCGACGACTTATTTGATCAGCTGCAAGGAGCTTCGTATTTTTCAAAGATCGATCTTCGTTCTGGTTATCATCAGCTAAGGGTTTTCGAAGACGACATACCGAAGACTGCGTTCAGGACTCGTTATGGGCACTATGAGTTCTTGGTCATGCCGTTCGGGTTGACCAACGCACCAGCTGTGTTCATGGATCTAATGAATCGGGTGTGCAAACCATACTTGGATAAGTTCGTGATCGTGTTCATAGACGATATACTTATCTATTCCCGATCAAAGGAGGATCATGTAGAACATCTACGGGCTATTCTGGAGCTGCTACGAGAAGAAAAACTTTTCGCCAAATTCTCAAAGTGTGAGTTTTGGTTGCGGGAAGTGAAGTTTTTGGGTCATGTGGTCAATGAGGACGGGATTCACGTAGATCCCGGCAAGATTGAAGCGGTGAAGAAATGGGATACGCCCCAGACACCATCAGAGATACGGCAATTCTTAGGATTGGCCGGTTATTATCGTCGCTTCATCGCGAATTTCTCAAAGATCGCGCAACCGTTGACCCTGCTTACTCAGAAAGACAAGAAGTTTGAGTGGGGATATGCACAAGAGCAAGCATTCCAAACGTTGAAAGAGAAGTTGTGCGACGCGCCGATACTGTCTCTCCCAGACGGAACAGATGATTTTGTGGTTTACTGCGATGCGTCACATCAAGGATTGGGATGTGTATTGATGCAGAAGGATAAGGTGATTGCCTACGCTTCGCGACAACTTAAAGTGCACGAAAAGAACTACACCACTCATGATCTTGAGTTGGGCGCTGTAGTATTTGCACTCAAAATTTGGAGGCATTACTTGTATGGCACCAAATGCATCATCTTCACCGATCATAAGAGCCTTCAACATATTCTGGATCAGAAGGAACTCAACATGCGCCAACGACGTTGGGTAGAGCTTCTTAGCGACTACGATTGTGAAATCCGGTATCATCCGGGGAAAGCTAACGTGGTGGCTGATGCCTTAAGTCGCAAAGAACGTGTGAAACCATTGCGTGCACGAGCGTTGGGATTGACCATTCAAACCAACTTGAAAGCTCAGATTCAAATTGCACAAGGTGAGGCATTGAAAGAAGAAAACCTTGCGGGAGAAGAATTCCGGGGGTTAGATAAACAGATGATACGCAAGGATGACGGTATTCAGTACTTCATGGATCGCATATGGGTACCCAAATGGGGAGGTGTTCGAACCTTAGTCATGGATGAAGCCCACAAGATGCGATATTCTGTTCATCCTGGTGCAGACAAGATGTATCATGATCTTAAGGATCTATACTGGTGGCCAGGCATGAAGAAGGACATTGCCTTATACGTCAGCCAATGCTTGACGTGTTCGAAAGTCAAAGCTGAACATCAGAAGCCATCGGGATTATTGCAGCAACCTGAAATTCCCGAATGGAAATGGGAGAACATAGCTATGGATTTCATTACCAAACTCCCTAGAACAAACAGCGGTCATGACTCGATATGGGTCATTATTGATCGAATGACGAAGTCAGCACATTTCTTGCCTATCCGAGAAGATTACAAGATGGATAAGCTGGCGAGATTGTACATCAAAGAGGTCGTGACACGGCACGGGGTGCCAGTGTCAATCATATCCGACCGAGATAGCAGATTCACTTCACGTTTTTGGCAGACGCTACAGAAAGCGATGGGTACTCGGTTAGACATGAGTACAGCCTATCACCCTCAAACAGATGGCCAAAGTGAACGCACTATACAGACGCTAGAAGACATGTTGAGAGCGTGTGTAATTGATTTTGGTGGTAGTTGGGATGCTCATCTGTCGTTGATTGAGTTCTCCTACAACAACAGCTACCATACAAGCATTGGATGCGCTCCATTTGAAGCGTTGTATGGAAGGAAATGCAGATCTCCCGTTTGTTGGGCCGAAATTGGTGAAAGTCAGCTGACAGGCCCAGAGATCATCCAAGAGACAACAGACAAGATTTTCCAAATCAAAGATCGACTCAAAGCCGCGCGAGATCGCCAAAAGAGCTATGCCGACAATCGTCGGAAGCCTCTAGAATTCAATGTTGGGGATCGTGTGTTACTCAAAGTTTCCCCTTGGAAAGGAGTCGTTCGATTCGGAAAGAAAGGGAAGTTAGCCCCAAGATACGTCGGACCATTTGAGATCACTGAAAGGATCGGTCCAGTGGCTTACCGGTTAAGGTTGCCACAAGAGCTTAGCGGTGTGCATGATACATTTCACGTGTCAAACCTCAAGAAATGTTTGGCCGATGAATCCCTTCACGTGCCAATCGAGGAAATCAAGATTGACGACAAGCTTTATTTTGTTGAAGAACCCATTGAGATCATGGATCGAAAGGTCAAGCAACTGAAGCGCAGTAGGATACCTATTGTTCGCGTAAGGTGGAATTCAAAACGAGGGCCAGAGTTTACATGGGAACGTGAAGATCAGATGAAACTCAAATATCCACATCTTTTCGAGGATGACACTCTTGGACCTAACTCCAGCTGAATTTCGGGACGAAATTCTCTCAACTGGGGGATACTGTGACATCCGTCACCTTAAGGTCCGTCAATTGACGTGTTTGTCCGTCATCTTTTATATACTTGGTCATTCCTCACCATTATTTGACTCTTTATGTGGATATCATGTGTGCAATATTATCGTTGTGTGTGCATTCGTTATAACCGTGTGTGAACCTTAAAAAGACCATTAAAAACTTCCATTTTTGAAAACGTTAAATATATCATTTTATAAATATAATAAATGTTTTAATATAACCATTTCTTAAGTCATAATAACATTAAATATACTTTTATAATTAATATAAAACACCTAACGAAGTCGTTTTTCAACCGAACAAAATTTGGGAAAACTCGGGGGTTAAGTGCAGGGACTAAACTTGTAATTTTGGAAACTTGGGCTGGGTATAAATACCCCATTTCCAGCCCTAAACCCCCATTTTCATCATCTTCTTCATCTTCATCTCCTCTTCACACACTAAATCTCCATTTTTGCACCAAATCCGACCCGAGAGGTCACGTTTTCTTCGTCTTGACATCATCTACAGCTTAGACTACCCCTCCTTAGCAGGTAGTTGTCTTTGGTTGTCCATTTCTTAGCCTTTTCACGGCTGTCCAAACTAGGGTTTCGGGTGTTCGGGTTCAACCCGAACACACAAGGTCGTATGGGTGCGTGTGAGGTCTCCTTGCTTGTGTTTTATGCTTGTGTATGTTTGTTGAGTGTTTCTGGAGGTCCTTGTGGTGTAAAACCCGTGTTTAGAGCGGCTCGGGGGCTGCTCCTCCCGACCACAGTCGCGATTCTGCAGATTGGGCGACTGGGTCATCCATGCGATTGAGCCGTGCGACTGAGTGGGTCGTGCGACTGGATCATGCGTCTGGGTCAATCGCGCGACTGAGTTGTGCGACTAGGCATGTCGTGCGACTGAGTGGTGCGACTGAGTGTCTGTGTGCGACTGAGTCATGCGTGCGAATGAGTGTATGCGAATGAGTCATGCGATTGAGTGTTTGTGTGCGAATGAGTCAGGTGACCGACTGAATGTGTGCGAATGAATGTGATTCGCACGACTGGGGTCCAATCGCACGAATGAAGGTTCAGTCGTACGAAAGTAGCTAATTCGCACGATTGAAGGTTGATTCGTGCGCATGGAAGTTGAGTCGTGCGATTGGGTGTTGTGTGGTACGACTGAAGGCCAATCATACGAATGAAGGCTCAATCGTACGAATGAAGCTGATTCGCACGATTGAGGGTTGATTCGCACGAATGGAGGTTGAGTCGTGCGTCTGGCCTTGTATGCGACTGAAATTGTTGTGTTTGACCCCTTGTGCGTGGCGTGAGTAAGTCGTGTGGTGTCGAGGTAACACTAACACAATAATGCCATTGTTTGGCCACAAAGATTAATGTCAACGTGAGAAAGGGCACAGAAACTATTTTGAGCAAATTAAACTAACGCTTTTACAACGACCAAATCGACTTATAACTATTGACACTTATTCAATGTTTCTTCGATAACAACAATACTTTTACTTAAACATCAATATTAGTGGCAACAATGTCTTGTACTTGGATCTACATAAGGTCTAGTACGTGTGTCAGTCTGTGTGTGTTGTACGCGACCCATCCGATACGACCCGAACCGACCCATCATTATTGCGCGCTTATACATATATCATATCATTAATGCTATACAATAACTGTCAATAGGTGTTTGACTGTTTATTTGCATTCAACATTTGGGATTACATCGCTCATACATACTTACCACTTAACAAGTGAGTTTCGTGGCCCCTTTTCACATTTATACAATATTTCAATCATTTACAAATTGGGGGAAAAGTATGCTTACACAATTTTTATGCTGTACAACTTACATACATTTTACATACAAGGAATCAACGTGATATTGTGTTGCAAGTACTATTTGATACATGCTTGGGTCTGCTGTGTGGTTCTATCTTTGCAACTATTTAATTCCAGTGTGGGAACCGACGGTTAGGTATTGGTAGTACTACTGGGTTGACACCCCCACCCTCGTTCGATGATATACTAGTTGGTACCATCAGTGGCCAGGTACGGGCCCTTGGGTGAATATATGCCGACAATTTCTTTGTGTACGTCGCTAGGTTTGGTTGCAAAGCTCATGTCATGTGATATTTACTTGTGTAATAACTGTATTCACGGTATTCCGACGCGCTATTATATACAGCATCACTTACATTTTATTACATAAACCTGCGAACTCACCAACAATTTTGTTGACCGTTTTAAGCATATCTTTTCAGGTGATCATACAAGTCCAGGAATCTAGGTGTGCTGCCTTAGTGGAGACCCTAGGATGCATTTTTGGGACTTAGCTCATTTTGTTAAACAGTCTTTTGAACAATGTAACGCATGTAAACAATTATCAACTTTTGAGACTTGTTCCCGGGTTGTGGGAATTAACAATTACATTTTCATCATATGTGTACACGTGTTATCATTATCATGTTGCTTATGGCTATGTGTTGTGGACATTGACTAAACACGACACAAGTCCCCTTGTTGTCGGGTGTCGTCATGACACGCATGTCATCATTTATTTATGTTGCTCTCTATCGCTTACCATGTGTTATGACGATCCCGGTCTCGTTACATCCCCGTGTTTCCGCTTTTAGCGGGGGTGTGACATTAATCTTCATCTTCTTATTTGAGCCACTTGACTCGTTAAAAGTATATTTCAAGTGACGATTGATGCTAGACATTGAAAAAAGGACCTAATAGAGGTTGGGCGGCGGCAGAGTTGAAAAATGGCTCAAAGTTAGCCAGATTTCATATAAAAACTAACGAGAGTTAACTCTCAGTTAGTAAGGAATTGTTGAAGAAAAATAAGCTCAAAGTTAAGAGTGTCTGTAAACATTTTCTGAGTTGGTATTAATCTTGACCAATAAATGAAAGTAGGGATTATTAAAATCCAGTAACCCTATTATTAGTTATTAACTAGTTTTTGACCGCACAATGTGGCCGTCTTAGGCATAAATGTGTTAAGGCAACCTTAACGATGTCAGTTTGACATAACATGGGGCGATGATGTTACAATGTAGTTTATAGTATATAATGTTAAGGCAACCTCAACGACGTCGGTTTGACATAACATATATTTAGAGTCGTTCTTAAAATTATGTGAGTGAAATCCTTATATAAAATGTAAAAAATAGTACAATAATAAAAAAAGAATCCAATAATGAAACTAAGCAAAGGAAACCATAAAAAATAAATCATTATTTTTAAATTCAAGCGAAAATTATTTAAATCAAATTAAAATATTGAAAAGTATAATTCACATTTAATGATTCACTACAATTGTTGTTTTACTTTTTTACTTTTCACTTTTCACCCTACAAACCTGAAAGGTCCTTTCACCGAAACAACACTCCATATGCAGTTATCATCTCCATCTCTATTTTTCTTATATTAAATTTGTAGAACACCACCGTCACCACCACCATGACAGCACCATCACCAACCCCCATGTGCTTATTCCTTAAGTTTATTCTAAAAACACTCATACCCTCTCCTGTAGTATCCGGCCACCACTACCACCCATATCCCGCCGCGACAACCACCGCCATCACCATAGTCAAGCAGAACCGTCACCACCATCAACAAAATCACTACAAACAAGAAATATAAAAACAAAAAAACAAAAACGATTAAACCAATTGACTCAGATTTGTTGTCATCATTATTGTCGCAAAACAAAAGGGCTTAGATGCCTCCATGGCTGCAATCGAAGTTGCCATGCCAAGTAGTAAGCCACCATCATTGCCCACAACGAATCTCAAAAAAATAAATTCAACAACTGGCATTGAGGTTTAAAAACTCTGGTCACCAGAGACTTCTAAGGAATCACCCATGCCATCATTCCCACAATCACCTCCGTTTCCATGACACCAGTCGACCCAAATCTACAATCTTCATGATCAATACAAAACAAAGGAAGTAAAATTCCTCCATGGCTGCAACCAGAGTTGCAATGCCAAGTAGCGGGTCACCATTACCACTATAACATATCTCAAAACGAAAACCCTAAAGGGTTCATAGAATATGCAAGAAACGTTCATGGCAGACGAGACACCAACGGACACCATCAACTCCACAATCACCTCCGTTGCCCCGTGGAACATTTCGCTATAGAACCACTCGCTAGAAAGACTGGAGCCAAGGTCGCGACACTGAAGAGGAAGAAGGATACGGGTAACGACGGAGGCGCCCACAGGCATCAGTGCCTAAAAACCTTATATATATGTATATGCAAATATATATATATATATATATATATATATATATATATATATATATAGCAATAGGAGTTGTACCGCGTGCAACAACAATTGTATTCTTAGCTACAGTACCACTACTCACATTCAGAAGTTGATGTTAAGTATTAATAGAATATGTTGTTAATGATAAGATAAGAAGGAAATAATTTTATTAGTTATACTAGGTTAAATACCCGTGTAACACACGGGTTGAAACAGTGAACATCGTAAATTATGATTATGAAATTCTGACGTAGTAAACATACCTAGATTTTAAAAGATGAAACCGTGATCTACATTGAAGTGGAGATGTTGTTTTATAGTGAGTAATCGGTCATTGTAATTAAGTTTAACTTTGTGAATCTTGATATTTTAAAAATGTTTGCTTTAAAGGATACAATATTTAAAGTATTTTAATTCTAACAACTATTAGCCGGAAATTAAATTTGACTTTAACAAAATTAACCCTCTGTCACACCCTCACAATCCACGTGCGGGGTTTTACCACGAGGCGAGTGAACAAACCAGGATCACAGTCACTAGTTACTCAGAACGACACTATATGCCACATTTAAAATAAAACCAACCAAAATTCGAAACTTTAAAACTGTGCGGAAGCGTTTTGTAAATAAGACAAACCCAAAGTATATGAAATGCAATTTCGCAAAACACGCGCAAACCCAATAATTAAACTCAAAAGTAAAACCAAGTGTTAGGACTTAAAATGATGTCTTATAATGCATGCATGACTTGCGACATGCTCCTACTGGCAACCTGAGTTAATGACCTGAGAATAGCATACTAAAAGTGTCAACACAATGGTTGGTGAGTTCAAGAGTTTTCATTAAACATAAACCATAACAGTTGTAAAACGTAAGAAGTGCATTGAAATATATAGCTGGTCTATATTCATAAGTAATAACCATAGTGATTTCGCGATCGAAGCTGGCTGTGTTGCGTTTGTTGCCTCCCGTCACGACTTACCAGGTTGTGACAATGTTTGTGTTTAGGACAATATTACACCCGTTTGACCTCAAGTCACACAGGTGGCGCTTGTCAAACCCACTAGTACTACCCAAGATTTCCCGCTAGTTACCATTATTAACGATATGAAAGTGTGAGGACTTTTGAAGGTATCATGCACTATGTTAAACTATGCACAACTTATAATAATAAAGCGTTTGCAATAAGTATGTTATCTCCCCCAAAAGAGAGTGTATAAAAAGTGGGGCATGAACTCACCTGATGCGTAAACGAACAATGACATAAGCTAAAACGGACAGAAAGAAAACC
Organism: Flaveria ramosissima; assembly: GCA_025215565.1. Classification (NCBI taxonomy): domain Eukaryota; kingdom Viridiplantae; phylum Streptophyta; class Magnoliopsida; order Asterales; family Asteraceae; genus Flaveria; species Flaveria ramosissima. The sequence goes on from CM046040.1 coordinate 74,196,492, forward strand.
CTTCAAAGGATACCTAGAACACACAAGTACATAAGTACGTGTACACATAAAACTTAACAACCCTAGGTGCTCAATAAACACATTGACCCAAGGTTTTGGAAAGCAAGATTCATTTGACCTAGTTGACCCGTTTGACCCGTTGATGACATATTAATTTCAATCTCGTTCAACCAAGCATATCAACTTATCATACATGATTATCATGCAAGTTATTCACATATATCACAATACCAACCTCTTGTTCTATCAAGATCATCATTCTACTTTAGATTATCATACAACTCATGTGAATCTCAACAATCAACATACTCAACACAATTATAAATACATCATAACTAATAAATCATACATGAAGTCTAGTCATGCACTACATGTCCTGTGAAGCCACTCATGACTTCACATCCTAAACCCTGCCAATCATACTAATAAGGGGCCTCAGATTCGCACGCGTGTAGAACAATCATAATCACATCAATTAATAGAATTTATAATAATCAACATACACTGCAATGATCAATCACAGTCCCCAAACATGATTCCATAATGACTCACCATAATCCATCATCATGTATAGTCATCAAGGACCTAATTTATCTAAATGACCAATCAAGCATCCATACAACTCAAGTACACATTCCACCACATTAGACATCATCCATAAGCATTCTAACATGATCCTAACATCATGAGCATGCCCAAATCATCATATCCCATGTTCTTAAAAATAAGTTTCCCTTTTGGGAAAGTAACACCCAAAATCAATATAACATCCAATTCATGCATAAATTCATCAACTTTATAACTAATCAAGTTCATAGCATTCATCTAACCATTATAATGATCATCAATACATCATAATTCCCAAACATCATACATAAAAGTTTCTACTTATAGTAAGGTTGAACAACCACTAGACTTCATGATTTTATTGTACAATCCATGTAAACTAACATCAAAGCAATACAACTAACATCATAAAATCATCAAATCATGAATTCCAAGAGAAAAAGTTTCTACTTTAGGCAATGTATGAACTATATGTTCAAACCATGGATTTCTTGCATAATCATCATAACCCAACATTCATACAACATAACTAACAACATATCATCATCAAACAATCATCAATTTCAACTTTTCTTCATCAACTTCAAATTAGGATTTATCAAGAATCAAAAATCATGAAAAACAATCATAAACTAACCTTTAATCGCGTGGAAATCAAGAATGGCACTTGCTAAAACATTGGAATACTTGAAACCAAGCCAAAATCGAATGTATTGAGGGTTTTTTATCAAAAAATCGTGAGGATGAGGGGAGGGAAGGCTTTGGCCGAATTTCGGGGATTATGGGGGCTAGGGTTTGGGTTTTGTCAAACTTTACATAATTAGGAGTTACCATTTAAACCTTCTTTTAATAACCTTTTGTAAAAGTTAATCTTTTTAACATTTTTAACAAACTTAACCACAAAATACAAGTATTATTAATTAACAATAATAATCATAAACATTTTTCAACTAATGACAGACTCATGAAATATATATATTACACATAATCACGTTATCAAGTAAAATTCACAAATAATATTTAAAATTCGTAAATCACATAACCAATGAACTAATAATCAACATTATTAATTAGATTATATTTGTTTATCATAGATAATTGTTCTTAAGTCACCAACGTTCAACGACAACTAGTGTGTGCTCACGACACGTGTATGCAAGACTTAACGGAACTAATAGAGTTTTGTAATGGAAAATTACCGAATGTCACATTATCCCCATCTTGAAAGAATTTTCGTCCCGAAAATTGAGTTACATGGTTATGTTATATCACTTGTTTACTTATGTTACATCACTGGTTTACTGCATTGGCCTAACGAAATCGAGTGAGTTGTAACATCATCCACATGTTGAAAGAAATTTCGTCCCAAAATTTAATCAATACCTTCCCCGGCTGTCGTTGTCGTTTCGAACAAATGAGGATACTTAAGCTTTATCTGATCCTCGCGTTCCCACGTGAATTCCAGTCCACGTCTTGAGTTCCAACGAACTTTGACTATAGGTATCTTACTTTGCTTAAGAGTTTTGACCTCCACGATCCATTACTTCAACCGGCTCCTCAACAAAGCGCAATTGCTCATCCACTTGTACTTCCTCGAGTGGTACAACCAAAGTTTCATCCGATAAACACTTTTTCATATTTGAGACATAAAATACATTGTGAACACCACTTAGTGAGTCAGGCAGGTCTAATCAATACACCACTGGGCCTATTCTTTCCAGAATCTCAAATGGTCCAACGTATCTCGGATTAAGCTTGCCTCTCTTGCCAAACCGAATCACACCTTTCCACAGTGAGACCTTCAGCAAAACTTTGTCATCGACTTGAAACTCCAAGAGTTTCCATCGCTTGTCCGCATAGCTCTTTTGCCAATCTTGCACTGCAGCCATACGGTTCCGTATTTGTACTATCTTCTCGGTAGTCTCGTGTAACAACTTAAGGTCAATCAACTGACTATCACCAAATTCCGCCCAACAAACTGGTGATCTACACTTTCGCCCATACAATGCCTCACATGGTGCTGTTTTGATGCTTGTATGATAACTATGGTTGTACGAGAGTTCGACCAAAGGTAGATGAATTTCCCAATTATTTCAAAAATCAATCACGCAAGTAAGTAACATGTATTCCAAGGTTTGAATAGTACGCTAGCTTTGTCCATCGGTCTGCGGATGATATGCAGTGCTCACATCCAAATGTGTACCCAAAGATTTCTGTAACGACTACCATAAATGAGATTTGAGACGAGCATCACTATAAAAAATAGTCGAGATTGGCACACCATGTCTCGAAACTACCTCCTTCAGGTAAATTCTGGTTAACTTGTCCATTTTATTAGTTTCTTTGATCGCCAAGAAGTGAGATGACTTAGTTAGTCGGTCCACGATCACCCATATCATGTAACAACCACTAGGAGTCTTGGGTAACTTAGTAATGAAGTCCATAGAAATCTGTTCCCACTTCCACAAAGGAATCCTAGTTTGTTGCAGTAATCCAGATGGTTTCTGATATTCCACTTTAACCTTAGAACAGGTGAAACATTTGCTCACATATGTAGCAACGTTTGTTTTCATATTAGGCTACCAATAATGTGCCTTCAAATCATGATACATTTTGTCGAAACCAGGGTGTATAGAATACTTAGACTTATGCGCTTTAATCATAACCAAGTCTCTTAGATTTCCATACAAAGGTATCCAAAATCTATCCATAAAATACCAGATTCCGTCGGATTTCACTTCCAACTGTTTGTCCATCCCACGTAAGGATTCGGATCCAATGTTTTCTGCTTTCAAAGCTTCTGCCTGAGCTTCCTTGGTTTGATCAGGCAAGTGAGTGCTAATCGTTAGTTGCAGAGCACGCACTCATCGCGTTTAGCGGTCTCCTTCCTACTCAAGGCATCGGCGACTACGTTCGCCTTACCTGGGTGATATTTGATAGCACAATCATAATCGTTTAACAATTCCACCCAACGTCTTTGTCTCATGTTTAGCTCTTTCTACTCAAAGATATGTTGAAGACTCTTGTGATCGGTGTAAATAGTGCATTTGGTACCATATAATTAATGTCTCCAAATCTTCAAGGCAAATACTACTGCACCTAACTTCAAGTCATGAGTAGTATAGTTCTTTTCGTGCACCTTCAGTTGTCTCAAAACATAGGCTATTACCTTGTTACGTTGCATCTGGACATAACCAAGTCCTTGGATAGAACCATCATAGTAAACCACAAAATCATCGCTTCCTTATGGTAACGCTAATATCGGTGCGCTACAGAGCTTCTCTTTCAACAACTCGAAAGTATCTTCCTAACTCTCACCCATTTATAAGTTGTTCCTTTATGGGTCAAGACTGTGAGAGGTTGAGCGATTTTAGAAAGTCCCTCAACAAAACATCGGTAGTATCCTGCCACTCCAAGGAATTGCCTTATCTCACTAGGCGTCTTGGGTACCGACTAGTTCTTTATAGCCTTAATCTTCGTAGGGTCCATATGTATTCCCTTCTTGTTCAGAATATGACCCAAGAATTGCACTTCACGAATCCAGAAATCACACTTAGAAAACTTGGCGTACAACTGTTCCTTTCTAATTAGTTCCAAGATCAAACGTAGGTGCTCCTCGTGTTCTTCCTTGGGCTTAGAATAGATCAAGATGTCGACGATAAACACAATGACAAACTGATCGAGGTAGGATTTGCACACACGATCATGAGGTCCATGAATACTGCTGGTGCATTAGTCAACCCAAAAGGCATGACCAAGAATTCATAATGACCATAACGAGTACGAAACACAGTTTTCGAGATGTCTTCTTCTCGAATTCTCAGTTTATGATAACCGAACCTCTGATCAATCTTTGAGTAATAGATTGATCCCTGAAGCTGATCAAACAAGTCATCAATACGAGGTAAAGGGTAACGCTTCTGACTGTAACCTTGTTCAACTCTCTATAGTCGATACACATTCGAAATGTGCCATCTTTCTTCTTTACAAAGAGAACAGGTGCTCCCCACGGTGATGAGCTCGGTCGAATAAATCCTTTATCCAATAGCTCTTGGAGTTGTGTAGATAGTTCCTGTAGTTTGTTTGGTGCTATACGATAAGGTGCTCGCGCAATTGGAGCTGCCCCAGGAGTCAAATTGATTTGAAACTCAACTTGACGATGAGGTGGTAGTCCAGGCAGATCATCTGGAAATACCTCCGGAAAGTCACGAACCACTAGAATATCTTCTATCTTCTTTTCCTCTAGTTGCTTGTCAGTGGTAAAGGCTAATATGGCCAAGTGACCCCTTGCATAGCCACTTTTGCGCCTTCATAAATGATATGATGCCTATCACTGCACCACTCTTCTCGCCCTTAACCTAGAGGATTTCCCCGTCCATGAGAGGAATGCGAATGACCTTCTCGTGACAAATTACCTCTGCCTGCCTCTCGGATAGCCAATCTATGCCCACGACCACATCGAAACTTCCAAGTGTAATAGGCATAAGATCGATATCGAAGGTATGACCAGCAAGTTCTATCTTGTAACCCTTAATGATGTGCGTAACAGAAATTTGCTTACCATCAGCTACTTCCACCGTATACTTTGATTCCAACACAAAAGGCATATCACTTAAGAGACTACAGAACTTAGTAGAGATAAAACTCCTATCAGCTTCGGTGTCAAACAGTACAGAAGCAAAACGACCATTAACAAGAAATTTACGAGTAACAATAGTAAGATCGTTTAGAGCCTCACATAAACCCATGACAAAGGCTCTCCCTTTAGCTCCACCATTGTTACTACCATTATTATCACCGTTGCTACCATTGTTGTTATTTCCACCATTCACGGTGCCATTACCATTTCTCATTAATTGAGGACAGTTTCTCTTGTAATGCCCTTCCTTTCCACACTCGAAGCAACCTTTTGGCATTTCCTGGGGCTGCTGAGGCTTCTTCATCAACTCGGCAATCCTTCACCGCGTGTCCAACCTTCCCACAATGCTAGCATCGAAAACTGTCACACCTGCTAGTGTTGTGGTAGTTGCATCGGCTGCACTTGGGATTTTTCCCTGCATAACCAATCGACCCTTGAGTTGGGGCAGATGATCGATTGAAGTTGTGATTATTGTCAAACCTTCTATGCTACTGTTGTGGCCAATGCTGCTGGGGTTGGCTACTAGATGATGAGCCCTTGTTGCCAGTATTATCCTACTTGTGTTTGTTGTCGGGTACACTTACCACAACGCCTCGTTTGGGTAGTTTGCCTTGTTCCACTGCTTGATCCATAAGCTTGTGAGCTAGTTGGATAGCATGTTGAATAGTAGTAGGGTTCAAAGCAGTCACCATAATTTGTATATGTGGCACCAACCCACACAGATATAGCTCAATTCACTTGATTGGTGGGTTGATCCTTCCCACATAGGTTTTTTTTTAAAAACATCATGTAGTCCAAGTCAGATAAATAAGGGAATTAGTCTATCACTTCAAATCCATCACTGTCCTCTTCCATCTCTTTCGGTTCCTTTTCGGGTACCTCCTTGAGTACTTCCTAAGGCTCCTCCACTACGGCCTCCTAAGGCTCGAGTTGTTTTTCCAACTTGTGTATACGAATGGTAGCCTTATGAAGCTGATCACACATTGCGTTTAGTGTAGCCGTCAACTCAGCAACCTATCCACGCAAAGCCTGGATCTCTCTGACCATCCTGGCGCTTTGAATATCGAGCCACGAGTCTTCCATTTCCTCGTACACTCTGCTGTCGTGCTCTTGTCGCGCATCCCACCTTTTAAATTTCACCTCGACCACTCGTTGCAGTCGATCATGAGAGGCCACTAAAGCAGTAATAGCCCTATGAGGTGTGTAGGGTAGTGGGTATAATATGGCGTCGCTAGTCAGGGTAGGGATCGTACATGAAATATTTTACTTTTCCAACATCCTAATTAGTGTAGTGTGATACCAGTCCCAATTTTTAGGATTAGCCATGTCCCGCTCAGTATTTGGCTCATCCGGAAAGTACACATCAAATATAAATACAGAAGGTCTAGAACCATAACTCATAGACGACGAATGAACAATAGGAACCTCAGGTTCCTTTCCCGGTGCGTGTCGAACAGAGGATGAAGACGATGAAGATGCCATACTGCAGTGTATATGATGTGTATACCAATGAGTATACAATAAAGGAGATAAGAACAAGTAACTAACTAACTGTGTGTGGTTACAGACTAGTGTGTATACAACCTAGTTCCCTTTAACCAATGGCTCTGATACCGATCTGTCACACCCTCAAAATCCACATGCGAGGTTTTACCGCGAGGCGAATGAACAAACCAGGATAACAGTCACTAGTTACTCAGAACAAAACTATATGCCACATTTAAAATAAAACCAACCAAAATTTCAAACTTTGAAACTTTGCGGAAGCATTTTGTAAATAAGACAAACCCAAAGTATATGAAATGCAATTTGACAAAACACGCGCCAACCCAACAATTAAACTCAAAGGTAAAACCAAGTGTTATGACTTAATATGAGGTCTTAGAATGCATGCAGGTTTTGTGATGTGCTCCTACTAGCAACTTGAGTTAATGACATGAGAATAGCATACTTTTAGTGTCAACACAATGGTTGGTAAGTTCAAGAGTTCTCATTAGACATAAACCATAACAGTTGTAAAATGTAAGAAGTGCATTGAAATAGATAGCTAGTCTATATTCATAAGTAATAACAATAGTGATTTCGCGATCGAAGCTGATTGTGTTGTGTTTGTTGCCTCCCGTCACGACTTACCAGGTCGTGACGATGTTTGTGTTTAGGACAATATTGCACCTGTTTGACCTCGAGTCGCACAGGTGAGGCTTGTCAAACCCGATAGTACTACCCAAGATTTCCCGCTATTTACCATTATTAACGATCTGAAAGTGTGAGAACTTTCAAGGTATAATGCACTATGTTAAACTATACACAACTTATAATAGTAAAACATTTGTAATAAGTATAATATCTCCCCCAAAAGAGAGTATATAAAAAGTGGGGCATGAACTCAACCTGATGCGCAAATGAACAATGATAAAAGCTAACATGGACGGAAAGACAACCCTTCAAAGGTTACCTAGAACACACAGGTACATAAGTACATGTACACAGAAAACTTAACAACCTTAGGTGCTCAATAAACACATTGACCCAAGGTTTTGGAAAGCAAGACTCATTTGACCTAGTTGACCCGTTTGACACGTTAATTGCAATCTCGTTCAACCAAGCATATCAACTTATCATACATGACTACAATGAAAGTTATTCACATATATCACAATACCAACCTCTTGTTCTATCAAGATCATCATACTACTTTAGATTATCATACAACTCATACGAATCTCAACAATCAGCATACTCAACACATTTATAAATACATCACAACTAATAAATCATACATGAAGTCTAGTCATGCACTACATGCCCCTGTGAAGCCACTCACGACTTCACATCCTAAACCCTGCAAATCCTACTAAGTAGGGGCCTCTGATTTGCACGTGTGTATAACAACATAATCACATCAATCAATAGAATTTATACTAATCAACATACACTGCAATGATCAATCACAATCCCCAAACATGATTCCCTAATCACTCACCAAAATCCATCATCATGTATAGTCATCAAGGACCTAATTTCTCTAAATGATTAATCAAGCATCCATACAACTCAAGTACACATTCCACTACATTAGACATCATCCATAAGCATTCTAACATGATCCTGACATCATGAGCATACCCAAATCATCATATCCCATGTTCTTCAAAAATAAAGTTTCCCTTTTGGGAAAGTAACACCCAATATCAATATACATCCAATTCATTCATAAATTCATCAACTTTATACCTAATCAAGTTCATAAAATTCATCTAACCATGATAATCATCATCGTTTCATCATAATTCCCAAACATCATACATAAAAGTTTCTACTTATAGTAAGGTATGAACAACCACTAGATTTCATGATTTTCTTGTACAATCCATGTAAACTAACATCAAAGCAATACAACTAACATCATACAATCATCAAATCATGAACTCCAAGAGAAAAAGTTTCTACTTTAGGCAATATAAGAACTATATGGCCAAACCATGGATTTCTTGCATAATCATCATAATCCAACATTCATACAACATATCATCATCAAACAATCATCAATTTCAACATTTCTTCAGCAATTTCGAATTAGGGTTCATCAAGAATTAAAAATCATGAAAAACAATCATAAACTAACCTTTAATCGCGTAGAAATCAAGAATGGCACTTGCTAAAACGTTGGAATACTTGAAACCAAGCTAAAACGAATGGATTGAGGGTTTTTTTATCAAAAATCGTGAGGATGAGGAGAGGGAAGGCTTTGGCCGAATTTTGGGGTTTATGGGGGCTAGGGTTTGGGTTTTGTCAAACTTTACATAATTAGGAGTTACCATTTAAACCTTCTTTTAATAATCTTTTGTAAAAGTTAATCTTTTTAACACTTTTTAACAGATTTAACCATAAAATACAAGTATTATTAGTCAACAATAATAATCATAAACATTTTTCAACTAATGACAAACTCATGAAATATATATTACACGTAATCACGTTATCAAGTAAAATTCACAAATAATATTTAAAATTCATAAATCACATAACCATGAACTAATAATCAACATTATTAATTAGATTATTATTTTTTTGTCATAGATAATTGTTATTAAGTCACCAACGTTCAACGACAACTAGTGTGTGATCACAACACGTGTATGCAAGACTTAACGGAATTAACGGAGTTTATGTCACACCCTTAATAAAAGACTTTTAATGTAACAATTAATTTATTTTTTAGAAAAAAGTTATTTTGAATAATATAATAGTAAATGAATATTTATTATGAAAACTATTTTTATATACTAATTTGTAATTTTTATTGTAGCGAGAACATGTGTCCAAATCCTAGGTGGAGCTTTGATGGACATCCTAAAAAATATCATGCGGCTTTTAAAGATTTTGTTGTATTAGTCTAGATTATTATTTTGTTATTATCAAGCTTATTTGTTATTTACATTTGTTATAATGGACTAAATATGGGAAATTTAATGAAAAATGAGTTTTTCACTTACTTTGGACATAAATAATTATTTGTGTTTGGTATTAAAATAATTATCGATTAGTGGGTTTGTATTTTACTATGTGCGAGGATCATAAGAATTAAAGTATGTTCAAAACAAAACTAAGATGAATAAGATATCAATGCTCTAAGTTGTATGGCTAAACTTTAAAGCTGGAAAATGGAGTTTGTTCCACATATGAGAAGGGACAAAACTTGAAATGATTAATAAATGGTGACTTTATAGAAATGTTTGATGAGAGGCACCTAGTGGCAGCCAGATAGGTGCGAAGCACCCAATGTGCCACGCGCTCGCACTCGGGGCCGAGGATAAGACGATGGGTGCAATGTGATGCTTTGATGACACACTTTCCACTTTGCGCTTCTATTTGCCACTTGAGATCTGCCATTAGTGTCTTTGAGCTATTTAGTGTTGATTCAGAACCATATGGCTCAAAACTAATTTTCAGTAACTACCGAAGACAAAACAGTTTAGAAGCTGCTATGGTTACTCAATTCATGTTACTTGGCTCTACAACTATTGTTTACTAGCAATATGAGATGGCTTAGAAGTTACTGATGGTTCAACAATTCATGTTAATTGGCTCGACAACTGCTGATGATTTAGTAGCTTCCGGTTCAATAGTTCCTTGTACTTGGTTCAGCTCAACAAACTAACAGACTGTCTATTTTAATTCTAGAATATTGATTCACTAATTAAAGTACTTTAATTCTTTCATTGTTGCTACAACCAAATCCAGATCGAGTATATATGTAGGTCCCGCTGAATATAGCGCCTCCGATTCATTCATGAGCTTTGAACCTAGTTGTAACACATAAAAAAAGATCTACGTTAGAGGGCTCGAGGGGACTTGCCCTGAGGGCACTCCAATGATTAAAGTCAACACCTTGTATAGTGTGATTAAATATATAATATATATTTAGGACATGTACATAGATAAACATGTAGAAAAGATGAGGAGTTAGAGATATTAAATGAGCCTTATGAAACTTGCCTTGTTACATAGATGAAGTGTGGATAAAGAAAGAGAAGCTAGTTCTTAGGATAGAGGGGAAAGATGAGATGCCAAGTGTGGGTGATTTCACTGGCAAATAGGATGGATTTGGATGAGGGGTTTACTTCTTATTTTCAGAGGAGGAATCCTCAAACCTTAGTATGTTGATTAATGTGTGTTGGGTTAGGCCTAACTACTTATTCTGATTAGTTAATGTGGTTGGCCTAGTGACTTAGAAATTGATGTGAGATAACCTCACCCTTACATGTGTTAAGGTTAGGCTGGGCTGGCAAGGCCATGCCATGCAGCCTAAGGTAATGCCAGTTAGGTAAGGTCAAACCAAGTAGCTTAAGGTAAGACAACACAGGTTAAGGCAAGACAAGATCTTCCAAGGCCATGTCAGGTAGCCTAAGGTGTTGGAAGTCTAATAAGGTAAGGCAATGTTGAGTAAGACCCGACCTAGGAGTCATAGAGAAAGGCACATTAGGTAATGTTAGAGCATGCATGTTAGCTTGTGATGCCTTTCTATAGTCGTAAACCTACTTATGTCATCAACCCCTAGTCAGGTGCTAGCATGATCCTTAGCATGGTTGTGCTTGACCTGATTTATATTTTTTGGCCTCGAAATTTGCACCTTCCTTTTATGCTATTTCTGATTCATGTCATGGGTTTTAATTTGAAATGATTGTTAAGGTGGCTATATTATTGCATTGCCCTTCTCTTAGCCTAATGGTAAAGGAGCCAAGAATCTTGGCTAGGAAAACTCCTAGCCAAATGAATGTTTGTTAACAAGGACACTAAGAAGGTTGGTCAAGGAAACTTATTGCTAAAATATTTTAGAGTTAAATTCGGTTTTGCTCCCTAAGGTTTGATAAACTTAACGATTTTCCTCCAAAATATCAAAAACATCAAGTCACCTCCAAAAGTTTCATAAGTTGTTTCGTTTTTATCCATTCCACTAACACTATCCATTAACTAGTTAAAGTATAACCCATATGCTAGTCATGTGATCAGCATTTTGGTAACTGTCTATATCATTGACTAAACTCAAAACCCTACCCAATGAACAAAAAAGTCTAGTCCCACCCATCCCTTCCCTTTCATTGGTCTGTTGGAACTTAGAAGAGCAGGGGACATAGAACACAACTTGCAAGTGGTTCGTACCAGAAACAAGAGGCACCCAATAGAATGAAGTTCAAAACCTTTCATGCCACCATGAATCCCAATGACATCGACCACCACCGGTTGTAGTTCGTTCAAAGAGCTGGAGAAATTCTTGATCCTACTCAAGTTTATGGTGAGTTACATTCGATTTTGATTTACCCTACATTTTACACAATGTTTACATAGTTTATGTTTACTATTTATTAGGCTGAAAACCCAACCTTTTTCTCATTGAGGTTTCAACATAGAGGAAACTTCAATAATACTCTACGAAGAAGGTATCTGGATGGGCGTATAAACTACTTTGACATGGTAGATTCGGATGAATTTTCAGTCACCGAGGTAATATCAATGGTTAGGGCCTTAGGTTTATCCATCTAGTGAAGTGGTTTATTACTACTTTTTGATTCCTAATCAGGATTTGGATTATGGTTTGAGGGCCCTACAGAATGATTTAGATGCTATGAATTTCTTGCAATATGTTACCAATAGTAAAGTTATGGACATATACATTGACCATAAGGTCATTAGTTTGACTACATGTGATAGCCCTATATCAAGAGCGCCCTAACTTGGATAAATGATGAACATTATGATTGTAATGAAGATGATGAAATTAGTGAGGATGATGATGTTAATGAGAATGAAAAAGAGGTTGAAATTGACTTGGACATGGAAAATTAAATTGACTTAAAGGACTTTAATAGTCATACTGATGAGGATAATGATCCTCCAATGAATAGAGCTTTGAGAAAGCTTAGAAAGAGTAAGAAGAAAAATAAGGACCATGTTGTAGAACCATTCTATGTTGGCCAAAAATTTACGAGTAGGAATGAGATTATGGGTGTTTTGAAAACGCATGCTATTGAAAGTAGAAGGCAACTACTTATTACCAAAAATGATCCAGTTAGGTTACGTGTAGTGTGTGTGGGTACAAGTGTAACTTCACAACTTGCAAGTGGGTCCCAATTTTTAAATGATTCCCAAAAAGTACGTGAGTAAAAAACAAGTGGCTCCCACTTGTCCTTGGACCTTGTATGTAGCAAACCCTAATAAAGAAGGTTATTGGATAGTTAAGACATATATCAATCAATATACTTGTCTTCAAACAAGAGGAGTAAGGTTGTGCATAGTTAGTTTTATTGTCCGAGAAGTACAAAGCACCATTGCAAGTAACCCCACTATTCCATTGAAGGCCCTTCAGGATTTTGTACACCAAAAGTATCAGATTCAAGTTTCAAAGCAAAAGGTGTTTAGAGCAAAAACCATGGCTACTCAAAAAAATGAGGAGATTATGCTGCTCGGTATGGAATCTTAATAGATTAATTAATACATGCAAACACATGTACTATTGTGACTATTGATGTTAAAAGGGAATACAACCCATCAAATGAGACAAGGTAGTTCGAGAGAATATACATATGCTTAGGGCCTTTGAATGTTGGGTTTAAGATATGTGGGAGGCAATTACTTGGTTTAGATGGTTCTTTCATGAAAGGGTCATTTCCTGAAAAAATATTGTCTGCAATAGGTATAGATACAAATAATTCTATATATCTGGTTGCCTATGCTTTGGTAGAAGTTGAAACATGCAGTGCTTGGACTTGGTTCTTAGAGTGTCTTGGTCATGACCTTGAATTGTCATCCGTGATCCACCTCTAACTTCATACTCATTAGTGATAGATAAAAGTGTCTTATTTTTCTTTACATAAATGATGTTCCATATCTATTACTCTCCTAAGTTAAATTTTTATGTAGGGCATCATACTAGCTATGCATGTTGTATTTTCCAAGTGCGAAACATAGATATTGTTTAAGGCATGCAGGATCGGTGTTGGTCTCACAACACAAGTTTATCTTACAAACTCACTTAATCTCACTCAGTTGATGAAGCAGAATCTCTAACTAAGTTGACAAATAATATAATAAGTTAATGAGCACAAGAATCATTTTAAAGATACTTGTATATGTTACTTCTTAACTTAGTGTTACAAGACTCTTACAAGCATAGTTTGATGAGTTACAAAGAGAAACTATATATACTACTATCTACAACCGGTTATACTTGGATAACCGGCTAGAATTTACAACTAGACAAATACTACATTGCTAGAAGTAAATCATCTAAGATAAAATACTATCCTAGATTAGGTAGTCATGACAGGTCCATGACTTACCTTTTGTCACCAACTAAAGGTGGAAACTATACTAGTTGATAAAGGTTGAACAACGAATTGAAGTATGGTCAACTACATGGGCGTGGGAAAGCGTCATGCAGTATATTAGAGGTGGCAGCGGATGTCAGACTGACCATACTTATGTCCACTGGTTCATAGTTGGTTCTTTCGAAACTAAATGGCTTCGAAGAATAGTTCTTCCAAGGCCATTTGTAATTCGGAAGAATCAACTTCTTCGAGTCTTCTACAAGTCTTCATGACTTTTTTCTTCGAAAGACTTTGCCTTGGATCTTCTAAGTGTGTATACTTCCGAAGGAAAACTACTTAGTGTCGGAAGATTGAGTTTTACCTTCGGAAGTTCTTCATACGCAAGCTTCAGAAGATCTTTGACTTGTCTTCAGAAGAGCAGTTTTGTTTTTGGAAGACCTCTTCAATTATACTTCAAAATACTCTAAGTGTTGTTTTGGTTGCATCAGCCTCATAAGATTCAACAAACTCCCCCTAGGCTGATGCTACCAAAACTTCATTTCTTTCTACTTCTCAGAGTCTTCAACACCAGGGATAATAGATATTTGTCTATCTCTTTATTCTTCCCTAATATGGTGGTGAGGAGCTTGTACAATTATTCGTGGGTAGTAGATCTAATCTGTTACTCTGAATGACATGTACTCTTTGTTGTGTCTCTCTGAAGAGAGTTAGTTGATGGGAATTATAGTCATATTCACATCTAACTATAGGATCCGAAGTTAGGCCTTCAACCATTTGTAGGAATATTCTTCCTTTTGTGGTTACACCTTCTTCTTCTTCATTTGCTCTCAGTTTCAACTATTCTTCATCTTGGCTTTCTTTGTAAGCTTAGCAAGATGAAGGCTGCTCAGATGATTTTTGATACGAGCAGCAATCTGAGAGTTGGAGGGATTGGAGAATGGTTTCTCATTTAACTCGGCACTGTCAAATCTGCTGGAGTGTAGCAAGATGGTGTATAAAGTCTATTTACTTGACCATTCTCCCTTTCCACAACAATGCTGTATGAGGGTTCATCGAACCTCCATGGACAATTTGCCTTCTAGGATTGAGGGGCTTAGTTGGCAGCTTTTCCCCTTTCCTAGTGTCCAGCAGAGTCACCAGTCTTCTTCTTAACTTCTTCTCTTCTTCTTTAAGTGTGTCTGTGTTAGTTTTAAGAAGTTGGATAGCTTGGTCCAGCGTTCCTCTTAGCAAATCAAGGAATTCATCTCTTGTGAGGGAACAAGTAGAGCCATCAATGTATTTTAGTTTAACAGTCTCTTCCTCACAAGAGATTTCGCTCAAAGTTATGCAGTTGGCGAGCTTCATTTTGATCTCCTTGAATTCTTCTAAGGATAGGGGCTTAGATGGTTCAGAAGATGGTTTGGGTAGTAATTAGGTTTGGGGTTGTGTTTTGGGTTTAACGATGGGTGGTGGTGGTGGTTGTTGAGAAGCAATGGGTGAGGTTGTAAGTAAGGCTGATGGTGTGGGTTCAGGGGTGTAAGGTTCAGTTGTTGGTTCAGTCTTGATGGGAAAAGGAAAAGGTGTAGGTATAGGTTTTGTAGGTTGTGGTTTGGGTGCCATCCTCTGAACACCTTTTCATTGAGTTACCTCCCACCTTCTTCCTAAGCGAATGTCAGCCTTTATGTCGCTGACATGTCGCTGTAGGGTCTTATCTGACATAGGACCCACTTGCCTGCCTGTGAAGCCATGGGATTTAAGATATGCTTTCATCCAGTCCTTATCTCCCACCTTCCTTGCAGTCGCAAGTAATGCCTCTTCCTCCTCCTCCTTCTTCTTGTCCTTCAGCTTCTCTTTAGCGGCCCTCTTCCTCTCTTTGTTGATTTGATCTTGCTCTTTGTGAAAAGAAAAAAGATCGTATCATGATCATGAGAGGTTAACTCCTTCTAAGAATAGCCTCTTGTACAGAGAAAGGCTATTCTCTCCATCCTCTCCCTCTCCATTGCCTCCTTCTTCCTTTTCCTTTTTTCCTCCTCTATGGCCAACCTTGTTGCCTTCTCCTTTTCTTTCTGCAGCGGGGTTACCTTCTCTAACTTCACAAGCTCATCAAGTGGGAGTAGAAGTATTTATTCACTCTCTATTCCCAGGCTGATAAGCCTATCTATGACCTCCACTCTCTTTTTATTGTTGATACTTTCTTGAGTGGCTGCTGCTGCTAAGCTGCTTGCAGCCAACAGCTTCCCAGTATCAACTCTTCCTTTCTTCTTTAGCTTTTCCAACCTTTCCTCCTCTAGAAGTTCCTCAGCAGTGACCTTCCTCTTTCCCTTAGGATCAGAGGAAGATCCAGCCTTTGGAGACTCATGTTTAAAGGATTTAGGTTGGGGAGAGTGGGGTTGAACCTATGGTGTTTGATATAAAGGATTTTTAAGGAATTCCTCACTGTTTATCTCAAAGGCTAGATCAAGAATGGCATCTATGATTGAAAGATAAAAACGTTTAAGCTCAACGGGGTTAACTAGGGTTGACGTTCGGGTAAGGAAAATTAAAGACAATGGTTGGGGCTTGAATGGTTAAGGTTTCCTAGTGCCTAACTCATTTTTATGCAACAAATACTAATTAAGGTCTTGAAATGTATACCCAAAGCAAGTTCTAATCACACGTATCATATGACACCCTTAATTAAATCCAGAATGAAAGTAGAATTACAATTTGCAAAAGCTTGTTTAAGGCTAAAAAATAAACTCACATACGGATGGAATTGGGTAAAAGTGTTTCATTTTACATGATTAAATAGTTTACTAGATTATTGCTTTTAAGGATATCACAAAAAAACATTTTCAATTTTATTGGACGTCATGGATTACTTTTTTATTTCCCGAAACGTATATTATAATTTGGTTTATCAAAAATTATATTAAATTTTTGGTTTCTTTGTCAAAAAATTACTTGGTAAGTGATATTTTCTTAAAGTTTTAAATTTGGACCTTTTTAGCAAATGTCAAATTGCATTACTCCCATCCCCACACTAAAATTCACATTGTCCTCAATGTGATTAACATATTTCAGATCGAGAAAGGGTAATGAAATAACTCCCTATGTTAGGACCTGGTATTTGAACGAAATACCGAGTGATTGCGTGTTAAACCAACTCAAATAGTGCGGAATCCTATTTGATTGGCGATCCAATCAGTGAGAAACACACGATGAATCAATCAAGAATTGAAATCAACGTCAGAAATCGATTAGGAACCGATCTGATGTGTTCTATGAACTTGGAGAACGATTTGGGAGGCTTCTGGACGGCTAGGGTACGTCTGGAATCGTAATGGGATGAATGCTTACGTTTTCCCACGAATTGGGTCTATTTATAGGTTAGTATTGTTCAATCGTGCGACTGGGCCATAAGTATGGTTCAGTCGTGCGATTGAACCATGCGGTTGATTCATCCGCACGACTGAGTGTTCAGTCGTGCGATTGAGTCAATCTTATGTGTCAATCATACGACTGATCCAGTCTCCTGTTCAGTCGTGCGATTGAGTCAATCGTATGAAGTTATTCATGCGTGTGGTCCATTCGCATGGGCCATTCGCATGAGAACTTCATTAAGTTAAGTTTGAATGTTCTATTTAATATAACTTAATGTGCACTCATTCAAACATTCATAAACCCAATCAATTCAATCACAACTCATTAATGAAATATTAAACATTACAAGTAACAACCAATTTATATCATTTCATTAATCGATTACAATTACATCATAATCAGACAGACAAGTTCATTACATTACAAATCATGATCTAGGGACATACATGTATCAACAAACTCCCCCTTGGACCTAGATCTATCTATTCTCTTGTCTTCTGCATCACCTCCTTATACTTCTTGTACTTCTCCTCTTTAGTGACTCCTGCGTGTATCTCAAAAGCAAAGCAGAGTCTTATGACATTTGGAATTGGAGGGCTTGTACAATATCTTGCGTGTCATAGAATAGTGGCCACTTGTATAATGTGTAGACATCATTAGCAGACAAGTTGGTTAGCCACATTGGGTCGAATACCCTGATAGTATCCATTTGTCCCTCTTTATTCAACACTATGACAGCTTCAGCGGTTCTCCAATCATAGTACCACCATTTGAAGTGGGGAGTGAAGTCCTGTGGCATTTCCCTGAGAGGGATTCTCGACATTGTTCTCGGGGGACTCCACTTCAGCACTATCTTTGGCTTACCAGTTATGGGATCAACTTCAGACGTCTGATATACCTCGTAGGTTGTTGAGGTTTGAAGTTGACCCACCTGGTGTGGTACTCTTTCCTCAGGGCAGCCTCAAACCAGCCTGACATCTTTCTCGGGTCAGCATACAGCAGCTTTAGTTTAGCCAGCTGGTTGAGCTCAAAACCAGGTAGAGTCTTCAGATCATGTGGGAACCTGAAGTACTCTATGCCCTGCTCCCTCTTAACTGCATAAGCGTTAAGGTCTTCAAAATAAGCCCATGAGATAATCCTGCCTGACACCTTATGGTGTTTCTTGACTCTGTAGAGCTTGGTGTAGGCATCTCTCTTTGGTGCAGCACGCTGGGCTCTTACTTCTTCAAAACAGGCAGCCCATTCAGCCTTGCGAATATCTACGTCTGCATTGGAGGCTTGGGCTGTTCCTTCAGTCTTTTCTGCTTCTTGCTCCATCTTGTCAAGTACCTCAAAAGTATCACTGACTAGGGATTCACCCAGATTGGGGACCACATTTCCCTCGGCGTCAGCATACTGAGGATACTCTTCTGCAGTAATGTCTTCAACCTCAACTTCATCAATGTCATTCAGTTCCTCATCACTGGTTGAATCAACTGTTGGAGCGTCCTTCACTATTTCATCGGGATTGAGTCTGAACATTTCTGCTAGTTGCTCATCAGACAGGTCATGAATTATCTCCCCTTCTTCAGGGGTATAACTCACAGACCGTCTCACTATCCCTTGTAGGTCAAGAATCATGGTTAATTGAGTCTTGACCATTTGAAGGGGAGCAAAGTCAAACTCATCCCTTTTGAAAGTTGGATTTTTGTCTTGAATCTGTGGGTGTCGCTCGGAGGAGCAGAAGTAGTGGATGACTGGTCTTGTCGATGCTTAGATCTCCGCTCTTGACCTGAGGCAGAGGCCGATGCAGCCGCATCCTCCTTCTGCCTCGTCATCATCATCACGTCCTTCTGTCCTGTCTTCTTCGGTTTCCTCATCATCATCATCTTCCTCATCATCATCCTCATCTTCATCATCATCATCTCCATCATCCCCGTCACCTTCCTTTAGCTTCAGGGGCTCATCCTTCGACCCCTTCAGCCTCAGCATGATAGTCTTGTTGGTCGTCTCCAACTCCTCAATACGTTTGACGGACTGAGCCTGCATGTCTTGGAGTTGGGACACCTCAACTCTCTGCTGGTCTATGACCCGAGCCTGCTCTGCCAGTTGCTGAGATTGGGCAGCAGCCAGGTCGGTCAGCTGGCGGATCTGCGCCGCCTTCTCCTCGTCCGCAGCAAGCAGACGCATCACCATACGGTTTAGCGCTGAGAGCTGCTCCTCTACCCCGATGTGAGGTAGAGTGAATCCATGAGCATGTGAGGGCTGGGCTGACGGTCCAGCATGATGTGTGGTGGTGGTGGCAGTGGCCGTGGTGAATATGGGTCGGTGGGCTGATGTGGTGAAGTAGGAGTGAATGATCTGGTGATGGATGGGATAGATACAGTGGTGGTAGGTAAGTGGTGGATGTGGTAGTAGGAGTAGTGGCTGTGGTGGCTGTGGTGATGGGTGGTATGTCAGTAGTGGTGGTAGTGGTGGCTGTGGTGCTGGAAGTGGTAGTCACGAAGGTCAAACGACGCTTCTTCTTCTTCAACCATGTGGTTGAGCCATCCGCTTCCTCCTAGTCCCGGAGGAAGTAGATGCTCCCCCTGCAGCTCTGCTAACTGACCCCGGAACATAGTTCGGGTCAGTATCTCTCTCCGAGGAGTCCCTGGGGTGTTCACCAACCACCTTAAGCCCGTGGTCTGTGGGAACTACTTTGCTTCCCACAGTCCTGGTGAGGGGCTCCTCATCTGACTCCTCCTCCTCGATATCACCAGCAACAAACTCTTGATGGAAACCGGCCATCTCTGCGACCTCTCCGGCAGTGGCTGACCCCGGGGAATAACGTCTGTATCTGTGCCTCTAGATGGGGCAGGCATGTCATCCCCGGCGTCGCTATCATCATCATCAGAGTCAGTCTCTGGTATAGCAATATGCTCCACATCTGAGTCACTGTCCTCGTGGCGCCACTTCCTCTTTGCTGGCGCCACA
>CM046040.1:74261342-74458842 GCA_025215565.1 Flaveria ramosissima
TGCACCTGAAGCAGCCGGAGTTGGAACTGAATTGTATAATGCAGGATTCTGAACATAGGATCATTTCTTTGACTTGTATTTTATACGTAGTTCTTCCTCCCTTAACTTCAAAATGAAATCATTTATGTCTAAAGTAGCATGAGTGTCGTTGGATCCTATTTGTCTGCAAGTGGATTCCAAACAACCGTTGCATTCTCCATGTCGAACCGACTAAGTATATCTCCTACATATTTGGACTGATGCAGGAAGATTTCATTTGGTGTCTGATCCACCTGTAACCCAAGAAAGAACTTCATCTCTCCCATGGCCTTCATCTCAAACTCAGCTTTCATCACTGATTCGAATTCTTTACACAATGCTTCATTATTGGAACCGAAGATTATGTCATCCACATATATCTGTACCAGTAGTAAATCATAATCTTTCTCTTTGATGAACAACGTGCAGTCAATAACCCCTCTGCGAAAACCATGTTTCAGCA
This sequence comes from Flaveria ramosissima, assembly GCA_025215565.1. Taxonomy (NCBI): domain Eukaryota; kingdom Viridiplantae; phylum Streptophyta; class Magnoliopsida; order Asterales; family Asteraceae; genus Flaveria; species Flaveria ramosissima. The sequence goes on from CM046040.1 coordinate 74,261,824, forward strand.
GATGAGTAGAGAGATTCTCATACTAGGCGTGAGGGGCTTGATGAAGTCCATAAAGAGCCTTGTCCAGTTTATAAACTCTATCCCGATGATAAGGATCCTCAAATCCTTCGGGCTGAATGACGTACACCGTTTCACGGATTTCACCATGAAGGAATGCACTTTTCACATCCGATTGATAAACTTTGATCTTCATGTAGGATGCATAGGCTAAGAAGATACGAATTGCTTCCATCCTTGCCACAGGTGCAAACACTTCATTGTAGTCAATGCCTTCCACTTGTCTAAACCCTTGAACAACAAGCCGAGCCTTGTTTCTAATTATAACCCCTTGGTCATCTTTCTTACACTTAAGAACCCATTTAGTGCCAATCACCTTTGCCCCTTTTGGTCTGTCCACAAGAGTTCATACTCCTAACTTCTTGAACTGAAGGAGTTCTTCTTGCATAGCACTAACCCATGCCTCATTGTTTAAAGCTTCACTTACATGTTTTGCCTCAAATTGAGACATAAAACATCGATAAGCTCCATCGTGTAGATATCCTTTTTCCATGACTGCGGCATAGTTAGCTGAGTATAGCTGATTTCGTGTCTGAACTCCCGATAGAATATCCCCGATGATGTTGTCCAGGGGATGATGCACATTAACTCGAGTTCTGGGAGTGGTGCGAACAGCTACCTCATTATCCAGATTTTGAATCCCAGGTTCAGTTTCTGTGGCTATTGGAGTATGGGGTTCAGAAGTTCCAGAGGCATCAATATCAGATGCTTGTGTACTTTCGGTAGTGGGAACCTGTTCCTCCTGGTCCATATTTGCAGTCTCAACTGCTTCATCATCAGAGGAAGACTCACTTACTTCAAGCTCTCCCCCTGAAGGGCTAGAAGTATCGTCTAATGGAACTGATGATGTCGGGTCTAGTGGAGGAGTATTCAGAACATCCTACATCATTCGAGCAGGTAACTCATCATCAGGATGAGAAGGAGGTAGATTGAAGGACTTGAAGAATCCATCATAGTCAAAGAAAAAGGAAGGTCCTTTGCCAGCAAGGGGGGTGTTGTATCTTTGGACATCAACATTGCACCACACTTCTGCCTGACCCGTTGAGTTGTTATAAACTCTCTTGTCTGGTATACTATATCCTGGAAAGATACCTTCTTCTGCCTTCTCACAAAACTTCCTAGTCTGAGTTTTCTTTAACAGCATACACGGTGCTCCAAATGGTTCTAGATACTCCAAGTTGGGTTTACGTTGCTGGAGCAATTCATAACACGTTTTTCCATGACGTTTGACCACTATGACTCGATTGAGAGTGTAGCATGCATTAGCCACTACCTTGTTCTAGAATTGAATTGGTAGCTTAGAGTCGGCTAACATTGTCCTTGCTGTCTCTATCAAGCTCTGATTCTTTCTTTCAACAACCCCATTAATCTATGGAGTGTAAGCAGAAGTAAATTGATGAACAATTCCTTTCTCTCGACAGAATGCCTCCATCTACTGATTCTTGAACTCTGTTCCGTTGTCTGATCGAATTTTTCTTACTTTTAGCTTGTAGAGTGATTCCAATGTAGTGACTAGATGCTTGAATGATTTAAATGTCTCTGACTTTGCTTTCAGAAACATCATCCAAGAGAATCTTGAGTAATCATCAGTTACTACAAAGCAGTACCAATCACCAGCAATGCTCTTTGTACTGACTGGGCCACACAGATCCATGTGTAGAAGCTCGAGAGGAATGTCGATAGAATTGACTTTCTTTGCTTTGTGAGACTTCTTGGTCTATTTCCATTTCTTACATGCTACGCAGAAATCTGGGAGTTGGAAATTCTTGACTGTAACTCCATTCACCAAATCATTCTGAACCAGATGATTCATCTTCCTGGGATTAATGTGTCTCATTCTCCTATGCCAGGAGACTGAATCCCTCTCTGTTGCCTTTGACAAGAAGCACTGGGCAGTAGACTCAGTTGTGGAGGCTTTTGATAGATCCAAGACATACAGATCGTTATATCTTGAAGCTGACATTAGAATTTTATCCTCCTCGACAACATACTCCTTCTTCAACATGTAGCACTTCTTGTTGTCAAACATAACTCTGAATCCCTTATCACAGATTTGGGAGATAGAAAGCAAGTTGTTTTTCAGTTGTTGAACGTAGTTGACCTTGTCAAACTTCACTTTCTCATTTCCTACTTTGCCTTGAGCGGTGATGTAACCTCCTTTATTCCCAGTGAACGATACGTGTCCCCCTTTAATTTGCTTGATGTTGAAAAGGAGAGACGAATTCCCGGTCATGTGCCTGGAAGCCCCACTATCAATAATCCAGGTATTAGTGATAGCGCTGTAGCGGACACCCTGCACATACAAAGGAATTGATTAGTTCAGGTTTGGGACCCAAGCCTTAACTGGCTTGGGTGTCCCAGAGGTATCACACATCATGAACTCAACCCACTGTCCTTCAGAGGATGAGGGCACATCTTTCTTCTTCTTATTCTAACTATCATACACAATACTTGTTTTGATCTTCATTAAACCAGTTTTGTGTTAGGCCTGTTTGTGGTAAATAGACGACTGGCTTATGGTTTGAACTTTAGGTTCACTAATAATCTTAGGTGTAACCTTAGGTGACTCATTAGATCTAATTTTAGAAAATCTTGGTTTTTCATCAAAAGTTCAATTTTCTTTCTAGGTGTCTGATAATAAGGACAATTTGAAGAGATGTGTCCTCGTTTTCCACAACTGTAGCAGAATCTTCCTTCAACAGTTTGAAGAAAGTTGTGATATGGGGTTGAGTTTGGTCGGGGTTTGAGATATGTCCGGTTGGGTTGTTTCTCTTCCTTTGTAGATGTTTCACCTTCTTTAACAAATTTAATGGTTTTGACATTTTTAACATCTTTCACTTTCATTTTATTAGGATGTTGATGATTAACACGTTTAAGGTTCATTGGGTTAGACCTTTTAGGTTCTGAAATAGACGTTTGTGAACCCAAATCTAATTTAACCTTTTCAATTTTATTACCCAAATCCTCAACAGGTATCTTATCTTTCGATCCCAAAGTAGAATCCTTCTGTTTAGTGACAGATTTCATAGGTTTACCCATAGAATCCGGATCACTGACAAGAGGAGTAGACACCATATGATCCTTTACTGGGTTATTATTAATTGGTCTACATTTAGTGTTCAAAAGGATTTCATGTGGTGGAGGTACTACCTTATAACCCAGACCTTCCCCTACATTCCGTTCTTTCACTAGGTTCTGAACAATGTGAGAAGAGCTTGCCAAACTGTGCAGTTTTTGTTTTAATGAATCAACTTCGACTTGCAAAAATGTTTTTTCCTTCTTAGTTTCCTCCAAAGAATTTAAATAGAACTTGATGTCATTTGATTGATTTAAGGGAACAACCTCGGTTTCTCTTAGTTGTTTCCCCAACAGTTCTATCTTTTCTTTGAAGCTGCACTCATTTTGTTTTAAAACACGATTGCTTCAGTGCAGAGTTGTAAATCATTTACTAGATTATCATTATGCTCTAATAACCTAGCAAATTTTAAGTCAATTCTTTCCCTAAATTTATCATATTCAGTACATGCATGTTTTTCAAATAATTCGTCTTTAGAACATACCTGTGTAGAACTAGACGAATTAGCCATCAAAGCAGTGTCAGACTCTTCGGTGACTGGAGATTCTGAGTTTGTAGCACTTAGTTCTTCTTCAACCAAATGATCAATGACATTCATAGCTTCTTTAATATCTGAAAGTGAATGCTCAGCTATGATGTCTCCTTCACTAGCAGATCCATCATCCAATGTATCAACTAAAGCAATGTTTGATTCACCCTGAGAAACGAATCGGAAGGACCAGTCTTGTCCTTCATCACCTTGAGCAACCAAAGCCTTAGAATCTTGACTTGAAGATGAAGCTCCAATCTTATCCTTGTCTTGTCGGTTGAATGTAGGAAAAGGATTTCCATTTCCAGTCTTCTTTGGCTTTACGCACTCACGTTTGAAGTGCCCCTTTCACCACAATTGAAACACGTGACTTTGGTTTTGTCAAATCCAAATATCGTATCTTTACTGGCAACCAAATTTTGCCCCGTTTTTTTAACAAACATCTTGGCTCTTCTAACAGCACTAGCCAAGGCCCATATAATATCCATGCGTTCTAGCTCAGTTTCATCAACTTGCTCGTAGTCCTCGTCAGCAAGATGACAGTTTCCAATCTTACCAGCAACTAATCCATCATAAGATTGAACAACAGCAGCTAGAAGGTCCATGTGCTCTTTAGCAACTTCCACGGTGACATTTCCGAGATTCTCGGTCTTCAGCTTTGTAGAATTTCCCTCAGGAACTATGTATTGGGTTCCAGATGACCCTGACGTTATGGTTCCTGATGCACTGCTTTGGGAAGGAGCAGAAGAGCTAGACACAAACGTCGTTTGTAGTGGTGCACCTAAAGCAGCCGGAGTTGGAACAGAATTGTATAGTGCAGGATTCTGAACATAGGATCCTTTCTTTGACTTGTATTTCATACGTAGTTCTTCCTCCCTTAACTTCAAAATGAAATCATTTATGTCTAAAGTAGAAAGAGTGTCGTTTTGTCTCAGATTAGACACAAATGGATCCCATTTGTTTGGCAGGCCATCAGCAAAACTAGAGACTTTATCTTCCATGGATGTGGTCACGCCATGAGTGTGCAACTCACTCATCAGATGATATAATCGATCAATGATGTCATCCAAGCTTTCATTCCCAATCGAAGATAAATTGTCAAATTCTTTCTTAAGAGCTTTTGCCTTCAGTGCTTTCAGAGTTGAATTTCCTTCGTATCTCTTTTCCAAGGCCTCCCATAATTTCTTAGACTGCTTGTTCTCAGAGAACTGATGAAATATGTCCTTAGGTATAGACTGAGTCAACAAGGCATATGCTTTCTTTTCAGTATTATGCAGAGTCTTCTGGGATTCACTCATTCCCCCCAAAGTCAATTTAACTCCATTATCACTGACTGGTACCGTGTAACTAGTCTTAATGGATGTCCAAAGGTTTGGGTCATTCATTCAAGTAGATTTTAAACCGTTGTTTCCACTATGGGTATTCATCCAAAGTTAACAACTTTGGCGGTTTGTTTTGGTTTCCAATCTCATTCTCTAGAAGTAGAAGGTTCTGGATACGCGAGTCCTTTCCGGCAGTGAATGCAGCAAACTGGTCTTCCATTGCTTTAAACTTGGTAAACTTGGAACAGGACAGATTCACTCGTGCGAATAAAAGATACGAATGAATTCAATCGTGCGATTGGATTCAGTCGTGTGAATAAGCAAGACGATTGTAATCAACCGACTGGAGCTGCTTGACCGTGCGAATGAGAGATACGACTGAGTTCAGTTGTATGAATGAGAGTATACGAATGGGTTCAGTCGTACGAATGGTCCAATCGTGCGACTGAAGGCTGTTGTGTTTGAAAAATCGAATATTTTGAACACTTTGACACAAAATACGAAGTTTCTAGAAACCCTAATCTGCCGTTTGATGAACAATCGAAACTTTAACACATGCAAACATCAAAAACACTTTTTTGGAGCAAAAATGTGACTCTTTTGATTAAAAACGTAGGTTTTAACACCAAAACCAATTGAATCCACGCAAAATCACAAGCCAAGGCTCTGATACCACTTGTTAGGACCGTTTTCTTACGGAATACTAACAGATTCTGCATGAGACCAGATCAAATAGTGCAGAATCCTATTTGATTGGCGATCCAATCAGTGAAAAAGACAACCTGATCGATCTAACGATGAAACAAACGTTAAGAATTGATTAGAAATCGATCAGGAACGAACTATGAAGTTGGATAGGCTGTTTAGAATGCTCTGGACGGCTAGGGTTTGTAAATCTTTGAATTCTCTCTTTTTTTCACGAATTATGTGGTATTTATAGGTTTTTAGTTTTCACTCGTACGACTGAACCATTAGAATGGTTCAATCGTGCGACTGACTCATGCGATTGATTCATACACACGACTGAAGGTTCAGTTGTGCGACTGAATCAATCTTATGTCTCAGTCATACGACTGATCCAGTCTCTTGGTTTAGTCGTGCGACTGATCCATAAGTATGATTCATTCGTGCGTATGGTCCATTAGCATGAATAACCACTCGACTAAGTTGAACACATTTCTCAATCATTATTGACTTAGAACTATGTACAACAACCTCAAACCTATATATGATGTTCATACATATGAATTATACAAAATACAATAATAATATGAAATATTTAAAGACAAATAAACATCAAGAAGCATATCATATTTCATTAAAAATTCACATTACATATGTGTAAGAAATGAAAGACTTTTACAATTAAGAACATAAAATAGGAACATGATGTATCAACAATATGATTATTATTAGCACTATAAGTATTATAATTATTATTGTTACTGTTATTATTATTATCATTATTATTATCACAAGTATTATTATCATTATTGTTCATATCATGACTATATTATTGCTATTTCTAATATTTTATAGTGTGTGATGATGTATGAATACTAATTAAATATTGTGTGTGTGTCGCGCGTCAAACCCAAGTCGACACGAAACCGACCGAATGTATCTTTTCTCGTTGAACGTGTTATAATTAATCATAGGTGGTTAATCGCTCGTTTCTCTTATTCTTTGGAGCCTTTTATCCTCTTTATTTCGTCTTATTTGAGGTGAGTTTCGCGGCCCTGTTTTCATCTCAATTATTTATAAAACCTAGGGGGAAAAGTATGCTCACTTTTTATGTTGTGACATCATTTATACTTTTAGGACTCTTGTGTTTACGAGTTGGTAAGTTAATATCTAGTACATGCATGAGTTAGCTGTGTGATTCTTTATTCACAACTATTTAACTCCGGTGTTGGGGCCGACATACAGATATTGATAGTACTATTGGGCTGACACTCCCACCCTTGTTTGTTAGTATACTAGTTAGGACTGACAATGGCCACGAACGAGCCCTAGGGTGAATATGTTCCGACAAGATCTGTGTGTACATCATAGGTGTAGTTGTGAGGCTCATGTTTACATGTGATATTGCTTGCTTATAACTGTATGCACTTATGTCCTACCAAACTATTACACAACATCAAGTTTTGTTGATCGATTAAACCTACGAACTCACCAACAATATGTTGACTTTTTTTGAGCATATATTTTCAAGCAACAACCATTGAGGATAGCTAGGGATGCTGCCTTAGTGATGACTTTATGAAATGCATTTAGAAACCTGCCTTAGTGTTTCTGACATTATGTTTTGTTGGGATAATCTCTGTTGCTTATGTTTGTTTACTTGATCCCGGGTTGTGGGATTTAAATTTCATTTTGACTGTTTGACTATGATTGTCGTGGAATTGACTAACTGCGACACAAGTCTCCATTTGTGTCGGGTGACATCATGACCCGTTGGATTTTCATCATTTAATGCATCTCTATTAATTAACAATGTGTTATGACGATCCCGTCCGTTACATCCTCATGCTTCCGTTATAAGTGGGGGTGTGACCATAAGCTCATGGATATCATCAACAAGTTGAAATATTTTAAATTAGATTTGAAAAAGAGAGAGTTCAATCAGTCCATGATGCCATCATCTGGTTTTTATCAAAATGCTGCATTAATCACATCCGCTGCAAGCTCACCAATGCATGCATCAAGACACGAAAGATCAACTACAAACGTTTCATTTGATCAATCAAGTGTTGGTGGTAGCTCATTCAGCGATCAATCAAACTCAAAAGTTGCTTATGGTATTTCAATCCCGTCTGACACAATGGCACTATTTGGTATGTTTGCCCACAACTACAAAGCACTTGTATCTGGTGAATTGAAAGGTAAAGGGATGACTACGGAAGATATGTATCAAGTTGATCCAGATGACCTAGAAGAAACATACATTCAGTGGTAGATGGCAACGTTGACTCTTCGAGCTAGGAGGTTTATGGAGAGGACTAGCAAGAAGAATTTCGGAGGTCAAAATTCCAACTCAAAATTATGTTTTGATAGATGTTTTAACTGCAAGCAGTTAGGATATTTTTGAAAACAGAGTGTCTTTGCCAATAGTAACCGACCCAAGCAATTCAGGTGTTCCAAGACTAGTCTCAGGTGCAGAGAAGGAAGAGGGTAGCAAAAGAAAGAGACGACACTGATTACAAGTTTTAACTGGAGTGCTGAAGTTAAAGAGACCAAAGAGGAAATCAATAAAGCTTTAGTTGCTGAGATAGTAGATGAAGAAGAGAGTATTGAAGAGTTTGATCCTTTCAAAGAGTTTAAAGATGAAGTTGAAGTTAATCAGATTCTTATCCATGAGGTCATTGAACAAGTCAGTTATAAGGACTCTAGAATGAGTGAAAAGAAGGATTCGTGTGAAGAGAATGTGAATGTCGATAAGGTGAATGATAATCAGAAAGAATTCAAGGATGAGAATATAGAGTTGATGAAAGTGCAAATAGAGGAAAAGGACAAGGAAAAGCAAGCAAGTAAAACCACTGTTGAGGAAATCAAGAAGAGTACTCCAGTGTGCCAATATGATAAAGTCCTTGTAGCAGAAAAGGTGGTGATGGGTCTTCCTTATTAGGTAATACAAGACACATGCTCTTCTGCTTGCAAAATCCGATTATTTGGTATTAAAGCAAATTATCTATTACTTGATAACGAAAAGGAATTAAAATGAATCAATGACGAGCTTAAGCTAAATGAGTCAAAATACTTTGTTAAATTAAATGAAGCTTTAAAAGAAAATGAACATCTCAAAAGAATTGTTTTAGAAAGAAATGTAGAAATAAACACCTTGACTGAAAGAGTCACTCTTGTTGAGTTTGAAACAAGTAAACTTCAATCAAAACTGGATAAATGGACAATCTCAGATATGAAACATAATGATTTGTGTAAATCTCAATGGGGGGCTAGGATTAAAACAGGTTTGGGTTATGAAAATGCTTCATTTATCCTCCTCCCAGCATTTACTGTTACTCACCCATGCTAATTCCTCATCCTTTAAATTTCTTAATTCAAACAGATACTTACAATCTGTCTGCAGGTTTAGAAGGTGTTAACCATAAGGAAGTGCATGAGGAGACGGTTATGGAACAACGAGTGGGCTTGGATGCAATAGCCTTAGTACCCCTAAATCTCAACAATCTGTTCTAGATAATAGTAATAGTTTAAGTAACATTTTTGTTTCTCAAAAGTCTGTATGAGACATTAACTCTGTGAGTTCAAGTGGTTGTTCCACTTCTTTGTTGAATGATTTAAGATGTAATGATGATATTTCAAGTGCTTGCGTGAATGAAGTTGTGGATGGTTGTGTTATTACTCGTGATGATAAAACAAAAGGAAACTGCTTTGAAAAGTTCTTTTCTCATCCCATTCCATCTTTTACTCTAATTAAAATTTCACAATCTAATGAACTAACAACATCTTCTTCAAGTGCTAGTACAAGTGGTACAAGTACTTTAAGTACTTTAAAAAATGATACATCAGCATCTAAAAAATATCCTTTCTCAAAAGATAAATTCAGAACAAATGTATGAGACTTATAGTGATGTCGATTCGAATATATCTGAATTTGAAGAGGAAATCTGTATAGATAAAATTCCTGATTTGTTGCATAATAAACCTAGATTAAAATCCCATTGCTTTAGATGCGGTAATGATAGTCATGTAGTTAAAAATTGTCCTGAGCTTCATCACAGATTTATACATAAGAATTTTTTTGGCAGTAGATTAACTCATATTGTTAATAAGTTCTTTTGTAGAAAATCATCTGTACCGAAACCTAAAGTTGTTCAAACATGGGTTCCAGTTTCAAATGGTTAAGTTGTTCTTTTTCTTTTTGCAGGAGTCGTCCATTAAAGCTGTAAATAGTTATTGGCACGTTGAAAGTGAATGCTCTAGACATATGATCGGGTTGAAAGATTTTTTTACTAATTATCGAATTATAAATGGAGGGTATGTGGCATTTGCCGGTGACAAGAAAGGAGGTAAGATGATTGGTCAAGGCGAAGTATCAAATGGATCTCTGACTTTGGAGAAAGTAAACTTTGTGGCAGAGCTAGCGTTCAACTTATTGAGTGTATCTCAAATCTACGACAAAGACATTCCAGTTCTATTTCTCTCAAATGAATGCTTAAATCTAAAGTCAGAATTTAATGTACCTGAAGATATGATATTAATACGAGCCCCAAGAAAGAATGATACTTATCTTCTTGACATGGGATCCAAAGAATCCACATCCACCGTTACATGCCTTCTATAAAAAGCATCACCCTCTGAATCCTTTTTATGGCATCGTCGATTGGGTCATGTTAATTTCAAAAATGTTAACAAATTAAAATTAATCTTGTTAGGGGATTACCATTAAAAGATTTTTCTGTGGTTGAGAAGTGTATGGCCCGTTCCAAAGGAAAACAACACAAAAAACCACACAAGCAAAAACTTGAAAACACTATTTCTAATCCCCTCGAGTTGTTACATACTGATTTGTTTGGTCCAATCAGCGTAAAATCAATTGCTAAGAAATCTTTTTGTCTTGTTGTTACAATTTTTTTTACAAGTATGCTCGGGTGAGATTCTTAGCTCATAAAGGAGAAACAACTGAAGAGTTGTAGAAATTAATTCTTTCAATTGAAATGATAAGCAAAAGGAAGGTCATGGCTATTCAAAGTGACAACGGTACTGAGTTCAGAAATCATATCTTTGACTCCTTCTGTGCAAACAAAGGATTTTTGAGACAATTCAGTGCAGCTAGAACACCTCAACAAAATGGTGTTGCTGAGAGAAAAAAACACACCTTAATAGAAGCTACTCGTACCATGTTGATCAAATCTACATTCCCAATTATTGTTTGGTCTGAAGGGTGAATTATGCGTCATATGTTCCCAATTTAGTTTTAATTGTAAACGATAAGATGAAGACTCCTTATGAATTGTTTCATAGACGAAAGCCATTGATTGATTTCTTTCGTCCATTCGGATGTTCTTGTACCTTGCTAAATACTCATGCACAAAAGTCGAAATTTGGAGTTGTGTCAGATGAATGCTACTTCGTTGGTTACTCATCTTCTCAGAAAGCTTACCATGTGTATAACAAGAGAACACGCATAGTGCAAAAGTCATATTATGTTGACTGGCAGGAATCTAATTCTTCAGGTGCTAGAACCGAACCTTCATGGTTCTTTGACTTGAACATCATTTTTAACTCCTTCTATCTTCTAGTTTTTGATGATGATTCATCCTTTTCTAGTGTTTAAACGAACATTATTCCATCTGATCCATTACCCTCAGTTCTTTTGAATTCATCAAATGAATCTTCGACCTCAGTTGAACTTCCATCTTCATCTCCCTTCGATATCCCTCCTACACTCATCTCAACCTCTATTCCTTCAACCCCATCTCAATTCTCTCAAACCTTTCTATCGCCTCAACCTATCCCACAACCTTCTCCTCTATCATCTTCTCAACATCAACCCATATGCCCACCCCAACCTAATCTATTATCTTTACCCACTAATTTTAAATCTTTGAAAGATCATCCTCATGATTAAATCATTGGATCTATTTCTGATGGCGTTAGGACGCGAAGTCAATTTGGTTTGATAAATGTGTGGTTGTTCTCTTGTTTCATATCATAGACTGTTCCAAAGAATGTTCATGTAGCTCTTCAGGATCCTTGCTAGGTTGAGTCCATGCAGCTGGAACTTCAATATTTAGGAAACTTAAAGTGTGGACACTTGTTGATCTTCCACCAAACAAATGTCCAATCGGAACAAAATGGGTGTTCAAAACAAACCAGATGATCGTGGCATAGTGGTGAGGAACAAGTCCAGGTTGGTGGTTCAAGGATTTGCTCAAGAGGAAGGGATAGATTACACAGAAGTTTTTGCTCATGTGGCTCGTCTAGAAGCAATATGAATTTTTCTCGCTCATGCTGCTCACAAGCACTTCGAAGTCTATCAGATGGATGTCAAATGTGCTTTTCTTTAGGGAGATATTGATGAAGAGATCTATGTGTCAACCACCAGGGTTTGAGGATCCAGACTATCCTAATAAAATATACGAACTTGATAAATCTCTTTATGGTTTACATCAAGCCCCTCATATTTGGTATGAGGCTCTTTCACAATATCTTTTGAGCAATGGTTTTTCTCGTGGCACTATCGATATGACTTTATCATCAAAGAAGTGGATGGTGAGATGTTAATCATGCAAGTCTATATTGGCGACATTATTTTTTGTTCCACCAACCTTAAGCTTTGTCAGGAATTTGAGGAAGTTATGAGAAGTCGCTTTGAAATGAGCATGATGGAGGAGATGTGCTTCTTTCTTGGTCTGTCAGTAGAACAGATCAAGAAAAGTATGTCAAAGAAATTCTTAAGAAATTCAAGATTGATGATGCTTCTTCTGAATTGACCCCATTTACTGTACATACATGTCTCACTCCCGATAAGAACAGGAAATTTGTTGATCCTCATCTTTATAGATCAATGATTGGTTCCCTTATGTATCTTACAGCCAGTCGTCCATACATCACTTTTGTTGTGGGGTACTGTGCTTGATACCAAGCTAACCCAAAGAATTCTCATGAAAAGGCGGTCAAACAAATTTTTCGTTATCTAAAAGGCTCTTCTCTTCTGGGTCTGTGGTATCCTTATGGTGGAAATTTTGATTTGCATGCTTATTCTGATAGTGATTCTAATGGTTGCAGGATGAATAGGAAATCAGTCACCGGTGGTTGTCAATATCTTGGCAATTGTCTCGTATCATGGCAGAGCAAAAAAACAACAACTGTGTCTCTTTCCATGGGGAGCCAGAGTATATTGTTGCTTCTAGCTGTTGCTCTCAAGTGCTATGGATACAACACAGATGATTGATTATGGATTCAACTTCCTACACACTTTGTTATTCTGTGATAATGAAGCAGCCATTGGGATTGCCAAAAATCCAATTCATCATTCTCACACCAAGCACATTGAGACAAGAATTCATGCCATTCATGATGCTCAAGAAAAGGGTTTTATTGATATTATTCCTATTGACACAAAAAATTAAAAAGCAGATCTTTTCACTAAAACTTTCGATAAACCTTGTTTTTATGAACTGGTCTCTTTGTTGGGATTAATATCTTTTTGAATTCCCGTTTTCTTAAAAAGTCTTGTGTAAATAATGTGCATATTTTTCTTATTATTTTTTTATTTTTTTTAAATTATGCTCCATAATCCTTCTCTATTTTACATAATAATAGAAATTTCTTTCATCTTGCTGATTCATAGAAATTTTGAGGGAGAATTACATAAAATTAACTGTCTTTCATTCTTGCAGGACTCCCAGAAATAAAGTTTTATTGCCTGAAAAATTTGAAGGAGGTCAATAGTATTGTGTTAGGATATGCTTGATAGGCTCAGCTAGTATACGAGGTAGACACTGATCTTGTAGCTAAACTAAAAGGATAAGAAACTTTGTGACTAGGAATATCCCCATGACAGTTTGGCCAACACAAAGCTACATGTCCTTACTCAAAATGGATTGAGAACGTCATAAACTCTACTTTGATGAACTTCAAAGAAAATTCCCAGTTTTCCCTTTCCCCGTGTACTTAATAGTGGTACTTGCTAGCTTTATTTGTGTCACTTGTCCAAGTATTTTTGCTTTATATTACGTGCTTATCTCCTCTGTTATGTGTGAACATTGACCTAGAGTGATAATCTCCTATGTTATACGTAAGTATAGACTTGGAGCTCTTTTATCAGCACGTTTTGATGATCTTCTCTGTTATACCTAAGTATAGACCTGAAGCTCTCATCAATTAAGTTCAAATGATCATCTCCTTTGTTATGCGTGAGTATAGACCTGGAGCGCTCATCATCTGTTCCTTAATATTATAAGGTCTGTGTCTCTTATGAAAGGATCATAAGTTGTTTTCTGCTTCAGAAAATTAAGCAGAGTTAATCATATTGTTCAATATATCATGAGGATAGGACAAGTTCTTTGCAAAATGTCTATGAGGACCAAATCATTTAAGTTTTCTTCAAATTAACTCAAAAATATGATAATGGAAGCTACAGATTACTTGTTAAAAGGAAGAAGGCATGGGTTTAAAAGGAAAAATATATCATCAATCCTGTCAATCTATGATTTTCCGGAGAATCTCTTTAGCTTGAAGTGTTTCAATATCCTTTTAACTCCTTTTATTTTTATTTATTATTTTCTATTTTAATTTTTTTCTCTATATTTCTTTGTGAAATGGTGTTGGTCTTGTGGGGCGATTTTGCTTCTTGAATGTTTTTGAGTCTTAGTTTAAATAAAATTCTATGTAAAAAAAATTGATGTCAGCGAAACTATTGTTTCGCTAGTAGTTTCTAAGATGATTTCTGTTGATTGAGGACTTGATCCCAAATGTGCTACATCATGGTGAGATCAAGAGGCTTGTTCAGATGAACACGAGGATATTTGCTCAATGCTCTGCCATTAGACATGACTTTAGTGGAAAGATTTCTCACTTATGGGAGAATATGTATCCAGTAGAGAGATGGAACTACATCAGAAGATTGATAGAAATAGAGAACAAAAATGCTAAAGAGAACAGGAAAAAACAATCTGAAGCCATCAAGAAAAGAAAAAGATATGCCAAGGAAAAGAATATGACTTTGAGGAGGAAATTGATGAGGTTGAGGAGGCACTAAGGGCTCAAAAGGAGAAGAGATCAAAGAAAAAGGCTGATCAAGGAGAGTCTGAGAATGTGACTGAAAGGAGGTCAAAGCATAAACATCAGACCTTCTCTGAGACTCAAAGAAGAGATGAAAGATCTACTTTGGATGAGGATGTGATTAGAAACCTAAACTCTAATTTGGCAAACGAGTTAAGTATGATAAAGACAAAACTGGTGAATCAGGATTTGAGAGAGAAAAAGAAAGATGAGATGTTAGAGAGCATGACTAGGATGATGTTGGATCAGCAGGTTTTGATTTAGAGACTACTAACAGAAGTTAATGAGCTGAAAGCATCCACCGGCTTGCCAAATCAGTTAACTTAGTCAGAGTTAAATGATCTTACGGATACATCAAAGTACTCATTTCTTAAAGTGAGTAGTTCATCAAGGGCAGGATAGGGCTCTAGTGGTGCTAGTGTTGTAGATGTGGGAGGTCAAGGTGCCAAAGATATTGTTAGTGGGGCTGGTGTTGTGACTGGAGATACAGGTGCTGGTGTTAGCTCTGTTGATGTTGGTGGGTCAAGTGGAGTGGGAATGGAAGGAGGTGCAGGAGGAGTGGAGAAAATTGTTGAAGCTGAATTCATTGATTTAGGATTGTATATTGATAAAGATTTTGTTAGTGAAGTGGTGGTGAAGGACCAAACTACTAAAGCCGGAGAAAAGACAACTTAAATGAAGTTGTTTGATGAGGAGGAGGAGATTGAAGAACAGCTTGTAGACTATGACTCAAAACTTAAATACTATGCAGTGGATGAGCGTCCTTTGACATATATAGCCAAGAAGGGCTCTACTGAAGGAGATGTGTTTGAGATGGAGAAGGAAGACTGGTTTGCTAAGGAAAAGGAACAAGACCGGCTGACTCCATTATTTCAGAATATTCAAGGGTCAAGCAGGAAGGAGTCTGATAAAAGGATTATAAGCTGGAAGTATAATGTGAGTTTGAAGCTGTTTATGATCAAGAGAAGGGGTGGTGGAATATCTTACTTGCATAAAAGGAAGGCTTTCAAAACCTTGCCTAAATGGGATCTAAGAAGGTTGGTAGAGATTCCATTGATTGACTCTAACTTGAGCGAAAGAGCTAAGCTGCTAGAAGAAGAAATCAAGAAAGGGACAAATGATAATTTTGAGTCATTTGGAGTTATAAAGGCTAAGAGAAAAAGGTCTAAGGAAGATAAAGACTGGGTGACTGGAAAGGGAAAGATTGTGCTAAGGGTTAAGGCACCAAAGACTGTAAGCAAGGTGAGATTACCTAATCCCCTCCCCTAAAGGCTACAAAAGTTTGAGAAATGGTTTTACGACAATAACACTGGGGAGGCTGTAATTAGGGTTAAGGATGGAGCTGAGATAAAACTGTTTGATCCTATGGAAGTGTTCTCCTTTTGTGATGAAGATATGTTGGTGCTATGTGAGAACCACATTAAGGCAAGAGCTAGAGCTGTGACAAGAAAAGAGGCAAGCCTGTTTATGGAGGTTGCCAACAAGGCTCGTGGAATGAGAGCAGAGGTCAGGGAGCAGGCAGAAAAGGTTCTTCAAGCTGACGAGGCTAGGATGGATGTGCAGGATCTTACCAAACAATTCAAACAAGCAAGTGCACATGGTGAGGAAGCTAGTACAGTAGGAGCAGAAAAGGAGGCTACTACAAAGGCTGGAGAGGAAGCAAGAGCCGATGATGTTGAACAAGAGGATCCAGTAGGTGAGGTCCAACCTAGGGGGAGTATTGAAGATTAAGATTAGGTTGTACTCACCTTAGTTAGTGTTTATATATGTTTAATATAATAGGTTTTTGTGTTAGATTACTTAGCTTAATATTTATATTTAATGTATTTTGTAGTCATGTTCATCCGGCGAATTTATGTTTCGTCGCCGGGCGAAACTGGTCATGGGCTAGACAGTTTCGCTGGACACCAGCGAAACTGTCAACAAAATTAAGCTGCCGATATATTGTCTTAATTCTATCATTGTAGGCTAACTTTTGCAAAACCCTAATTCGATATATCATTGTTTGATTTGTCTTGTTTATTATTGAAAACCATTGGTTTTAGATCATTGTTATGTTGTTATTATGGATGATTGATCAGTGGATTTTGAGCGTTTTGATAATCATTTGCACTATTTATCGATCAATTGAACCAACATGACCTTACAGAGATAGTCTACCACAAGCATCCATAAGGCCTTATTGATCGTAAACATGCGCATCATGTTCGCTTTCTACACAAGTCCTTGTATGGTCTCAATTAGGCCTCTTAGGCATGGTTCCATCATATCTCATAAACTCTTCAAACACTAGGCTTTATTGGTTCAAAGATTGATTTCTCTCTATTTAATTGCAATCTTGCAAAAATATTTGGTATATCCTTGTTTATGTTGATAGTATTATTGTCACTAGGTACACAAAATTGTAGCCAACTGAGTTATACAGCCACTTGGTAAAGACTTTGCTTTAAAAGACCTTGGTAATCTAGCTACATGCTGGGTATTAAAATTGTTCCACAATGACAAAATTTACTTTTATCATAATATAAATAAAATATTGACATCATTCTCTGGATTATTACTGGATTTCTTTAAGAAAAGGAAGAAAGAAAAAAAAGAAGTTAAGGCTGACGATCTTTTAAATGGATCAATTCGACTTGTTAAAAAGACATGGATTAGGAAAGAATGACGAATAGTGTGAGGGACAAGTATTATGGTTCTAAGATGATATTGGGACATCAGGAACCTTGGGAAGGTTCCTTTCCTAGTGGTGTTGAGGATAATGATGACATATTTTGGTTGCAACTCAGTCCTTTATTCGAGGAGCACATCTTAGACATTACCTTTGTTGTTGGGATGGTTGGTGCTCTTTAGTATGTAACTCTATCTAGTCTACACATTACCATTGCTATTAGAAAATCCTTAGTTTACTATCAAAAATATTCTTCATTGCTTAAAAGGCACAATTGATTATGGTTTACTCTTTCACTATTGCTTTGGGTCTCAACTTCAGTGCTTCACTAATGTTCACAGGTGGATCCTCATCCCTAAGTGCAATAGTGCCTTCTCTTATGCTGAATGGGCCTGTAAGTCCTTGTATGATCTCAATTAGTCTTCTTCGGCATGGTTCCATCATATCTCATAAACTCTTTAAACACTAGGCTTTATTGGTTCAAAGATCAATTTCTCTATTTAACTACAAATCTAGCAAAACTATTTTGTATATCCTTGTTTATGTTCATAATATGATTGTCACTAGGAAAACACAATTATAGTTAATTGAGTTATACCGCTACTTCATAGAGACTTTGCTTTAAAAAGACCTTGGCAATCTGGCTACATTCTGGGTATTAAAATTGTTCCATAATGACAAAATGTACTTCTATCATAAAAGAAATCAATATTGACGTCATTCACTAGAGTATTACTAGATTTGTTTAAGAAAAGGAAGAAAGAAGAAAAAGATAAGGCTGACGGTTTACTAAAGGGATCAATTCGGCTTGTAAAAATGATAGGGATTAGAAAAGAATGGGGAATAGTTTGAGGGACAAGTATTATGGTCCTAAGATGATATTGGGACATCAGGAACCACAAGTTCCTTTCCTAGCGCATGAGGTGCTGTGGACGATGACAACATATTCTGGCTGTAAATCGTTCCACTCTCCAATGAGCATATGTTAGACATTAATCCTTTGGGACAGTCACCTCTTCTATGAACCAGTTAGGTATCGTCAAACATTACCTTTATTGTTGGGATGGTTGGTTCTCTTTAGTACGTAACTCTATCTAGTCTATACATTACCTTTGCCATTGGAAAATCATTGGTTTACTATCAAACGTATTCTTCCTTACTTAAAAGGCGCAATTGATTATGGTTTACTCTTTCACTATTAATTTGGGTCTCAACTTCCAGGCTTCGTTGATGTTCACTAATGGATCCTCATCCCTAAGTGCAATTTCTCTAATACTGAATGGGCCGAGCTTTTGTTGATATCTTAATGATGGCTACCCTCACGACTATATTTCAAGTTTAGGTCTAGTCCAAGCATCATGGCTTCCGATTTCGAACACGTTAGGAATGTTAAGTTATAGACATGTATAGTAATAAGGCATTTGTGTAAGCACTTAATTTTCCAAGTGTTGAGTTGTTTAGTTTCTATGACCCCTCAGCCTAATGAAGTTGTCACATAAATAAACACAACAAAATGTGAATAGAAAGGTCGAGAATGAAATTTCCTAAGAATCTGGAAACATTAGAACATAGTGGACCGCTATGGGTCTTATTGGTTGGCCATCATGGTCCTCCAAGAAGAGGGATTCAAGATTAGGGAATGAGGGTTCATAGCGGACCGTCAAGGTTTCAGGATGACGGTCTGCTAAGGGTGTTACGGGCCATTAAGGATGGACATAACTGTTCGCGAGGAATATTCCCTTGGTAGATATGAATATTTCATTTACATGATTCAAATATGCAAAAAAGGCAATAGCGGTCCGCTAAGCTACCTAGTCGTGCATATTCATATAAAACCCCAAAAACCTGAATTTAAACATTTTTCTCTATCATTTTCTCATCTCATCTCTCTAGATCACATCCTTATCTCTATGGTTTCAAGGTGTTTCAGTGCTTGTTATGACCATCGAGACTCGTATTGCATTCGTTAGCATTGATTTAGGCTAGGATCGACGTTTTGAGGCTCGGTCTCTTTGGTAAGCCACATATCTCCTCTAAATATGAGTTATGGCTGTATATGAGCGAATATGTGACATGTGAAACTCCATTGTAGTGTTAGATCGCTCGATGGTGATTTTATGGTTGTCGAGGATAGAGTGAAAGCTTAGATCTGCTGTGATATGATTCCAAACCTCCACATTGTGAATTATTATGATTATTGGCGTAAATCGTGGTTTTAGAAAGGCCTGAAACTATGTCTAAGAGGTTAGGATGCACATTGATAATATGATAAGGAAAATAACCATGCTTTGATAAATGGATTTGTCATAAGACAACATCTGGTTTAAACATGAAATTGGTGATGCAATGTTATTGCATAATTGTGAGGTTGTCACAATACACGATAGGAATTTTGTGAGGAAGTTAAGTCCGTCTTGTCATCGTGTTGGGTGTCTACATGAACCCTAGCTCTTAGACGCGCGTTCGGCAAGGGTTGTGATGGGAATGTCGACTGGAGTCGGAAGACTCTAGCTTAGGGTTATAGATGTGACTAGGGCAGGTCGGGTAGATTATCTCGAGTGGAAAGCCCAGAGGGTTTCACGGTCAAGCTGGTAATGTCTTGACGTGAATGACAATTTGTAGGCCTATAAATGAACCGAATGTTTATGAACTGTTCGGCAGAAAGTTCGTTCATTTAATTAAATAAACAAAAATGAACAAAAAAATTTTGTTCGTTAAATAAAACGAACAAACATGAACACATTTTTTGTTTATAATATATGTTCATGAACATTCGTTTATGTTCGTTCATATATGTTTGTTTGTTTGTTTGTTTATGTTCGTTTGGTTACGTTTTTCCGTTTATGTATTAAAACAAATTTCATGTACATATTTCTTATGGTTTTTTGTATGAGTCATTATGGATGATTTTTGATGAGTTATTATGGATTTTTCAAAAGAATCATAATTATGGATGCATCATTAATTTTCATGTTTTTTAAAATGAATTATGATGTGTTAGACTTATTCTTTCATGTTTATTAATGTTTGTTTATCAATTATGTTCATTCATTTTTGTTTATATGTATTCATTTATGTTCATGAACTGTTTATTTAGCTTTTTAATGAATGAACACGAACATTCTCATTTTCTTAATGAACAAACATGAGCAAAAGAATGTGTTTGATTATGTGTCGTGTTTGTATTCATATTCGGTTAAAGTTAAATAATGTAAAAATGGTGTGTACTACCATAGAAGGTCGTAATTCATCTCCGGTATAAGATAGGATTATTTTGTAGAGATGTGTTTTTCTATTAGTTTGAAAATGTTAATGTCTCACATAACGATTGTGCTTAACAATCCGTGCTAACCATCAGTAAGTGAATACCTTTTATCTCTAAACTCAAGACTGACATTACACACATGTCATCTTTGTATTTAATTATAATCATAAATGAAGGTTCCTTATTTTGATAAAAAGAACTTCTAATCCAAGCAAGAGGTAATGACTTAAAAACAAGAGTAACTTACTATTTGCATCCTTGACCTTTATCAAAACTAACTAGTTACATCCTTAAAGTTTAAAAACATCACTATGTCCCCCTACTTATCATTTTTCATCAATTTGAATCCTAAATGCTAACACCGTTAGGATTTCTGTTAAATATTTTATGGAAAGACAAAACTATCCTTCAAAATTATAAAACAAAAGTTTATGGGACCCACCCAACATATTTTGACCACAATCACATTTTTCATCTTCATCTTCACAACCCCCCCCCCCCCCAATACAGACCCACCCACTATCTTTCATCTCTCCATCACCACCAACGAAAGTCCTGAACCTCCATCACCACCCCCGGAACCGCCATCACCACTACCATCATCTCCACAGCACCCACCACCAAAACACACATTATTTTCCACGGTCACACACACACACACTCTCTCTCTCTCTTGATCTCTCTTATACACGCACATGTCTATGGTGGCGGCGATGGGTCTGTGGCGGCGGCAGCGATGGGGATTGTAGTGGCAGCGATGATGGGGGTTGTGGTGGTATTGATGGGGAAGCTGTGGTGGTTGCGATTAGGACTATGGTGGCGGCGACGATGGGGCTGTGGTGGAGGTGGGGATTGTTAGGAATCAAGCAGTGCAGCGGAACCAACACACGGCCCCGCACAAACGATTATCACGCAGAAAATAGAACAATAAACCACACAAGGATTTAACGTGGTTCGGTCGGTGTGACCTACATCCAGGGGCTGCAACTAGGGTTTTCTTTATTTGCTCAGTACGAAGATTACAAATACATGACATGGTATATATAGAGACTAATTAGGGTTAACAACTTAATGAACAAGAAAAGTAAACATGGACCCAAGCCCAAAGCCTTCACAAACCCAACAATCTCCCACTTGAAGGCTTTACGATTAATAATAGCCCGCCATTCAAGTACAAAGCAACCCATCGTCCAGTAACTTCAGTAATCTTTAAACAAGTCTTCCAAGCCTTCAGTTCCCAAAGAACAAGCTAAGACTCCATCACATCTTCTAGTTGCAGCGACCCCTCATCATCAAGTACCAGAAGGGCCGGTTGAAGCTCCCCGAGCTCCAACCCAGTCATGGCTAGTCCCGCCAACGACTCATCCTCCATCTTCAGCAAACAATCACCATGAGAGAATTTTTCAGTCGTAGTCTTTAAAACCCAACGGTTCTTTGTAACTGTACCCGGAACACGTCCTGTGCTCCCACTATAACCGAATCCCCTGAATGGTTTAGACTTTTGAACTCGTTCACCTAACATCCCTGCTCCAGACTTCACGTTTGCAAAATGAACTCTCTTAGCACCAGATTTAGCAAATCGAATTTTGTTGTGCTTAACCGGGACGGTCATACATCCCTCAGCAGGCACCTCAATTATATACAATGACCCACACTTTATACCAAAAGCAATAACTAGATTACCATTGATCACCCTTCATTTACCGCCACCAAACCTCACTTCCAGTCCTTGTTCATCCATCTGACCAACTGAAATCAATTTCTTCTTCAGCCCCGGAATCACCCTGACATTCTTTAGGTTCCATGTAGTACCCAATGAAGTAACCAAATCAATATCACCCATTCCTGTTACCTCAAGTATCTCGTCATTGGCTAATCGTACCTTTCTAAAATCTCCATGTTTCAGATTCATCATTGTTTCCCCGTTGTCCATTGCGTGAAACGAAGCCCCTGAATCCATGACCCAAGAGTCCATATTGTTTTCCACACTGAGTATCAATGCATCATCATCAGAAACATCCCCATCAGCAGTGTTCAATTCTTTTTTATTCGGACACTGACTCTTAACGTGTCCCACCTCATTGTAGCTCCAACACTTCACATTCTTCCTAAGTTTAGATGAACTCCTTCCCTGACTCCCACTGTTCTCGTTATTACCTCGACCTCTTCCAACATTTAGTAGTTCACTATTAGATGATTCACCCAAGTTCCTTCTTCTGACTTCTTCACCCATAATTAGATCTCGAATACCGTTAAGAGTGAAACCCTTAGTCCCCATAGAACTTGAAATTACAGTCACAGTTCCAGACCAACTATCAGGCAGAGATGACAACAACAGTAGAGCCTGAACTTTATCATCAAACTTAATTCCAACAGATACAAGTCTTGTTAATATTGAATTTAGATTGTTAATGTGAGCAACCACTGAACTTCCTTCTTTCATCCTTGTGTTCACCAGCTCCTGAATCAAGAACACCTTATTCGCCGCAGACGGTTTCTCATACATATTTGACAAAGCAGTCATCATACCATGAGCCGTGGTTTCTTAATGACGTTAAAAGAAACATTTTTCGTCAAATCCAATGTAATAACCGCACGAGCCTTTTTGTCCTTCGATTCCCAATTAGCTTGTTCTATTTTTGCAGGTTTTTCTTCTAGTACCATATCCAAGTCCTTTTGACATCATAATGCTTCTATTTGCATTTTTCACCAACTAAAATCAGAACCGTTAAACTTCTCGATCACAACCTTCCCGTCTTCAGCCATCTCAAACAGCAAACAAGAAGCAAATCGAAACAGTGAACAGACACAATAATGGCACAGGCCTTAACTTGACGGTTGTTCTACCGAACACTGTTAATTGATTGATTTGCTCCTATAGTAAACCTTGTAGACAAATCCAAACCCGCTATGTTATCATATATAGTGAAGGCACTGGATCGGTAAACATCCGAGCATGTTCTTGACGGAAGGATAAACAACAGCAAAAACCAAGAGACAAACAATAACACGAAATATAATATAATGGTTTCATTGATAAAACCTAATGATTACAAGCTCGTTACAACATAAGAATCAAGACTCTTGGCAAGGGGAGATCGAGCATGATCTCCCATCTCATCCGGCAGCCCTAGGCCCCGGGCAGACTCCCTCCCCAAACCCTTAGTCTCTCTACACATTGAAACTGGTATATATAGGCCTCGGCCCATATTAGATGCGACTGGGCCCATCCGTGCGATTGGACCATGCGTATGGTTCAGTCGTGCGATTGAACCATGCGGTTGATTCATCCGCACGACTGAGTGTTCAGTCGTGCGACTGAGCCAATCTTATGTTACAATCATACGACTGATCCAGTATCCTGGTTCAGTCGTACGACTGAGTCAATCGTATGAAGTTATTCATGCGTGTGGTCCATTCGCATGGGCCATTCGCATGAGAACTTCATTGTGTTAAGTTTGAATGTATTAATTAATATAACATTATGCGTAAGCATTCAAACAACCACAAACCTAATTAACCAATTCAACATCAACTCTTTAATGAAATATTAAACATTATAAATCACAAACAATCAATATCATTTCATTAATCATTTCAAACATTTCATCAGAATCAGATAAACAAGATCTATTATATTCATATCCTGATCTAGGGACATACATGTATCAACAAACTCCCCCTTGGACCTAGATCTCTCTAATGTCTTGTTTTCTGCATCACCTCCCATCATTTTCTTGTACTTATCCTCTTTTGTGACTACCGCGTGAATCTCAAACGCGAAGCAGAGTCTTATGACGTTCTGGAACTGGAGGGCTTGTACTATATCCCGCGTATCATAGAACAGTGGCCACTTGTATAGAGTATAGACATCATTAGCTGACAAGTTGGTAAGCCACATTGGGTCGAATACCCTGATAGTATCCATTTGGCCCTCTTTGTTTAGGACTATGACCGCTTCTCCTGTCCTCCAATCATAGTACCACCACTTAAAGTGTGGAGTGAAATCCTGTGGCATTTCCCGTAGAGGGATTCTTGACATTGTGCGCGGAGGACTCCACTTCAGCACTATCTTTGGCTTTCCAGTAATGGCATCAACCTCAGACCTTCTGATATACCTTGTAGGCTGTTGGGGTCTGAAGTTAACCCACCTGGTGTGGTACTCCTTCCTTAGGGCAGCCTCAAACCAGCCTGACATCTTCCTCAGGTCAGCATATAACAACTTCAGTTTGGCCAGCTGGTTGAGCTCAAAACCTGGTAGAGTCTTCAGATCATGTGGGAATCTGAAGTACTCTATGCCCTTCTCCCTCTTAACTGCATATACGTTAAGGTCCTCAAAATACGCCCACGCTATGATCCTGCCAGACACCTTATGATGTTTCTTGACTCTGTAGAGTTTGGTGTAGGTATCCTGTTTAGGTGCAGCGCGTTGGGCTCTAACTTCTTCAAAACATGCAGCCCACTTAGCCTTTCGGATATCAACATCATCATTAGAGGCTTGGGCTGTTCCCTCTGTCTTCTCTGATTCTTTCTCCATTTTGTCTAACACCTCAAACGTATCACTGACAAGGGATTCACCCAAATTGGGGACCACATTGCCCTCATTGTCAGCATACTGAGGGTAGTGCTCTGCAGTGACATCTTCAATATCTATTTCATCAACTTCGTTGAGCTCTTTGTCACTAGTCGAGTCGCACGTCGGAGCATCCTTCACAATCTCATCTGGATTTAACTTGAATATCTCTGCCAATTGCTCGTTTGATAGATCGTATTATTTCCCCTTCTTCAGGGGTATAACTCACCGACCTCCTTACGATCCCTTGCAGATCAAGAATCATAGTTAGCTGAGTCTTGACCTGCTGAAGGGAGCAACATCGAACTCATCCCGTTGGTAATTTGGATATGTTTGGTTTAAACAT
This sequence comes from Flaveria ramosissima, assembly GCA_025215565.1. Lineage (NCBI taxonomy): Eukaryota > Viridiplantae > Streptophyta > Magnoliopsida > Asterales > Asteraceae > Flaveria > Flaveria ramosissima. The sequence continues at coordinate 74,287,416 of CM046040.1, forward strand.
TCAACACATCAACCATTAGTAATTAATCAAAACAGAACTGCATTAAACTTAATATAAACATTGAATACATAGGTTTAAATACATGATTCAAATACAAAAGTAATTAAATACATAGACATCTAATCTTTACTTTTGTCTTGGATCATCGGGTCATCACTTGGTGGAGCAGAGGAGGAAGCTTGTTGGTCTTGTCTATTCTTGGATCTCCTCTCCTGACCTTGAGCAGAGACCGATGCAGCTGCATCTCCTCCTTCTGCATCATCATCTTCATCCTTCTCCTCTGTTCTTTCTTCTTCAGTCCCCTCATCCTCCTCAGTCTCATCCTCATCATCCTCATCGTCATCCTCGTCATCATCATCACCATCATCTCCGTCTCCCTCTTTGATCTTCAGGGGATCCTTTTTCGATCCCTTTAGCTTTAACATGATTGTCTTCTTTGCCTCTTCCAACTCCTCTATCTTCATTGCAGATGTGACACTGTGCTCCTGGAGTTGGGCGATCTCATGGCTCTGAGCAGCCATTTGTTGGGCCTGCTCCTCAATCACCCAAGCCTGCTCTGAGATCTGGTGAGACTGTGCAGCAGTAAGGTCAGCTAGCTGCCGGATCTGAGCTGACTTCTCCTCATCAGCAGCTAATAAGCGCATCACCATCCGGTTAAGCGCAGAAAGCTGTTCCTCTACCCCAATTGGAGGTAGAGGTGATCCATAAGTATGTGAGGGATATGAAGAGGGTCCTGCTTGGTGGCTAGTGATGGTAGTGGTGGCTGTGGTGAAGATGGGGCTGGGTTTGTGAGATGGTGGAGGTGATGTGGGAGTGAAAGATATGGTGGTGGTTGGCATCTGTACAGTGGTGGGAGGTGTGGAGGTAGTAGTAGTAGCTGTGGTGGCTGTGGTGGTGGATGGTGTGGCTGTGGAGGTGGTAGTGGTGGTGGTAGATGTAGTGGCTGTGGTGGTAACGAAGGCCAGTCGTCTTTTCTTCTTCTTCTGGCCGTGGGGCAGAGCCATCCTTTTCCTCCTCGTTCCCGTCGAGGTGGATGCTCCCCCTAGAACACGGCTAGCTGACTCAGGTGCATAGCTAGGATCAGCAGCTGTCTCTCCTGAGTCTCTTGGGCGTTCACCAACCGCCCTTAGCCCATACTCTATGGGAACAACCTTCCTTCCCACAGTCCTCGTTAAGGGCTCCTCGTCAGACTCTTCTTCCTCCTCATCAGGAGTAAAGTCCTGATGGAAACCAGCAGACTCGGCTATGTCACCAGATGAGGCAGACACTGGAGGTATAACATCTGAAGTTGTGCCCTTGGTGGAATAGGCATATCATCCCCAGCGTCCCCGCTGTCGTCATCATCGGAATCATGCTCTGGGAGCAATAGCCTCTCGTCGTCTGAATCACTATCATCATGACGCCACTTGCGTCTCCCTGGCGCCACATATCTCTCATTGGCCAAATGGCCGATCAACCTCTTCACCTGGGGCTTTACCTGCTTGCCCCTATACACTCTCATACGACCCAAAGTAGTGTCATCCATAATCTCAAGTGCCATAGCATCATGGCTCTCCTTGGGAAGGGAAGGCAGCTTCTCGTTGAAGATCAGCTGCAGAAACCTGGGGTACATACAAAAACCCTCCTTTCCCTTGGCCTCCAGGTTCTCCACTAAATATGAAAAGATCATGCTCGAGAAGCTGAAGGGGTGGTTCAGCACCAGTGCCACGTAGGCATTCTGAATCGGGTCTGATAGGTCATCGAACCCACCCCTCCTTGAAGCAATACACTTCAGGATCACATGCGCCAACTACTTGTACTGGGGGCACAGGTTGCTCTTGTTGAGCACACCTGAGTTTATGTCCCCAGCGTACTTAATCCTGAGAAAGCAGCCTCTAACAGTAAGTGGATGTAGTCTGGTGGGGTGATCATTATCGTCCCCAAACTCAAGAACTCTTTGGATGTCTGCTGCTGTAATCTCAATATCATGACCATGAATGGAGCTCCGTATACTGTAAGGCTCACGAGAACGATCAACTGAGGCATTCTCCCAAAATGCCTGATGTAACGACCTGTAAGGCGTACACGGTGTAGAAATGGCCTTATGTATCCGAGAACGTCAAAGGAAAGCTATAATCTCTGTAAACTCGGCCCCATTCCGAGTCGTATGGTCCAAGTGAGCACATATGTTGTGCTTTGGATTAATGGACCATCTATCAGCCATTTGCCTGAAACACAAGACACAGAAACATTAGTAAATAATACATCAAAATTCAGTTCTTGTGTATAGTTTGAATTCATTCTGATTCATTCGTGCGAATGAATCATGCGACTGAATTCAGTCGGTTGTCCTTTCATGCGATTGAGCTCATTCGGGTGACTGAGACATGCGACTGAGTTCAATCTGCTGACTGAGTCTGCGATTGGTTCAGTCGGCCGACTGAGTTCATTCGCATGGTTCATTTGGCCGATTGACCCAATCGCAAGATTCAATCGTGCGATTGAAGTTCATCCGGACGACCAGTCGCCTGTCCCACTGTTCAGTCGCCTGCTGTTCGAATCTTGACAAAAACAAGTGATTTAACATGGGTTACCGGTTCAATAGACTCGCCATCTAGTCATTAATAACCTATTAAACTTAATTTTAACATTTTGCTTAGTTTAGGTTGGTTAATAGGTCATTAACAGTCCGTTTCTTGTTTTCATTCGAATATCACCAAATTAGGGTTCCATTTCTTCTGTTTTCGGTGAGATTTCATTGCCATCTATCTGTATAAAAGTCGACGAACGTCAGAAGATCAACAACAATGTGAACACAAGGTCTAGAGGAATTTTGGCAGAGTAACGGTACGAAATGCGATTTAGGAGCGATTGAGGGTGATGAGTAAAATGCGATCGACTGTGGCCCTTTAAATACTGAAGCTGAGTTCAATCGGCCGACGGCCTTATTCGCTCAGTTCATTCGGGCGACTGAAGCTCAGTCGTGCGATTGGCCCAGTCAGCATCGCATTCAGTTGGCCGACTGAGGTTCAGTCGGTCGACTGACGCATTCGTACCCTTTCATTCGCACCTTCAGTTGACCGACTGAGTTTCAGTCGGTCGACTGACTCATTCGCACCCTTTCATTCGGTCGAATGGATCAGTCTGATAAGCCATTCGGGTGAATGGCTCTTCATCCATGTCCAGTCGTTCTGTTCGAATGGGTCATACTATTAAATTTTCTGCCATTTTGAACATTTTACTTTTTAAAACCCTTTTAACTTTTGAAATTAACATTATGAGCATTTGATCATCTCAGACATGATCATTTAACTTGAAAACTTTCTGATCACCTCAGACGTGATCCTTTTAAACATTATTAGTCACCTCAGACGTGACTCTTTAAACAATTGTCACCTCAACGTGACACTTTTAAACTTTGAAACACATGTGGCCATCTCAGACATGACCCTTTGGGTGAGTTGATCGCATACTGATTTTCATGATGTAGTCCGATAAACAAACAAACTAAAAGACTAAATAAATTAGAAGATTAAAACTAAGTACAAAAATGAAACTTGTTTTGGCTTTTTGTGATAGATAAAGCCTAAGATAGAAATTACTGGATTTGGTTCCGGAATAGACAGCTTCAACTTAGATTGACCACACCTGGACCGATTCAATTTTGGAATCATACAGGCAAGTCAAATCATTTGGGACTTGTTATCAAAACCTTTTGATGCTCAATTCTTGGTTTTCATCCAGAGTCGTTAGCAACTTTAGGAAATCATACTGGTACTATTAGATTCCCACATTGATTTGAACTTCAAGAATTGCAGCCACAATGATTGTCGATATGTTTGTCCTCTTAAATCCATACACAGACTTTTGACACAAACTGATGATAGTCTTAGGTTTAATTATTTCAACTACATTTGTGGATCCCACACTTATATGGTAATCAACATTCCTTAGAAGCTTTGAGCGGTTATACGGGTATTATTTTACAAGAAGAGACTATTCTTAGAGCTTTCAAAGAGAAGCCAATCCTCAGGTCAGTGTCATCGCACAGCAGAGAGGCGGCAAACAACAATGAATTCTAGAATATCTAGGTTATGCTTATCCTCAGGTCAGTGCCATCGCATAGCAGAGAGGCACACAACCTATCTTCTTGTTAGAGCAGCTTAATTTTCTTTTGCACAAAATGCACCAACAACATAAGTCATTAGCTTGATAGCATTTGTCTTTCATTTTTTTTCGTGCTTTGCTCTATTTATGGTCATCCGCACACATTCGTGGCGTTTACATGTTCATTACCCCTTATTGGAATATTGTTGATTGTGTAACCAGTGATAAGATGGAAGCCCACAGTTAGTTGAACACTTTAGTTTGATCTTGAGATCACCAGTCAGGTCTAATCATCTATTGTGTTGAATCTACCAACATATCATTTGTGGTCTAGCAACCTCTAGGTCTACTCTCGTTGTGTTACCTTAGTAGTTACCAGTTTTTCTATCATCTTCCCTTTTATATTGCTTAGACTACACAGACTTTTACTTTAAATTTTGCATCTTTTCTAAATTAATTTTTTAAAGTCCCTTTTGATATGTTCCTGTGTACTATCATTTTCCAAAGGTTTTGAATCGGTATCACAGATACGATCTACCTTATATCAGCTATCCACTCCTTCTCCCTCGTTTTTTTTTTAATGTTATTGACTGACTTATTCTCCCTCTAAAATACTAAAATCATAATTGGTTTAGTTATTTTAGGATTTTAATAAATAGCAAAGTAACATGAATTTAATTTAAACAGAATAAAATAAATAAGGAAAATACAATAAAATAAAAAATTTAACTAAAACGCATCAGACTACACATGATCATCATCAGGAATAACATCACTTTTCTTTTTAACACCGTTGACCTCTAACAAATATTAAAAACGTGGTTTATCAAAGGCTTTAGTATAGAGGTCAGCGCGTTGATAATCAGTATTAATTTTTACCACATCAATTAAGTTATTTTCAAAACAGTCTCTTACGAAATGGTATTTAATACCGATATGTTTGGTCTTTGGATGTTGGACCGGATTTTTAGTTACTGCAATTGCAGCAGAGTTATCAACAAAAATAGGAGTAGAAGAAAACTTTAAACCGTAATCCCGCATTTGCTGTTGAATCCAGATGATTTGTGAACAGCAACTTGCAGCAACAACGTATTAGGCTTCACAGGTTGACAATGCAACCGATGTCTGCTTCTTAACACTGCCTGGTAACTAATCTCCTCCCAAGAATTGACACCCTGCTGATGTAGACTTGTAGTTCATCTTGCGCCCCCGTAATCCGAGTCACTATACGCCGTGAGCTCAAAGTCATCATCATGAGGATACCACAACCCAAGTGTGGGGTGTACCCTTCAGATAACGAAATATCCTTTTGACCCCGATCAGATGGTTAACCTTAGGCTTAGCCTGATATCTAGAACATAGACATGTAGCATACTGATATCAGGTCTTGAGGCAGTGAGGTACATGAGGGATCCAATCATTCCTCGGTACATTATGGCATCTACCAGATCTCCATTTTCATCAGGTGCTATATCATGATTAGTAGCAAGTGGAGTCCCAGCAGCAGAAGCATTCTCCATGTCAAAGCGACTGAGAATGTCTCCCACATACTTGGTCTGATGTAGAAATATCCCATTTGGTGTCTGATCCACCTGTAACCCGAGAAAGAACTTCATCTCCCCCATAGCACTCATCTCAAACTCTTTGTTCATAACTGCTTAAAACTCTTTGCATAACTCTTCGTTCTTTGAACAGAAGATTATGTCATCGACATAGATCTGTACAAGCAGTAGGTCTCCATCTTTCTCTTTAATGAACAGCGTGCAGTCAATGACTCCCCTGCGAAAGCCGTGTTTCACAAGATGAGTCGAGAGTTTCTCATACCAGGCTCTTGGAGCTTGATGAAGCCTGTATAAAGCCTTGTCGAGTTTGTATACTCTGTCCCGATGATAAGGATCTTCAAATCCCTCGGGTTGACTGACATAGACTGTTTCTCTGATTTCCCCATGAAGGAATGCACTCTTCACATCTAATTGGTAGACTTTAATCTTCATGTACGATGCATAGGCAAGGAAGATACGAACGGATTCCATCCTTGCCACGGGTGCAAACACTTCATTGTAGTCAATTCCCTTGACTTGGCGAAATCCCTAGCCACCAGTCGAGCCTTGTTTCTGATAATGACCCCTTGGTCATCCTTCTTGCATTTCAAGACCCATTTGGTGCCAATGACCTTAGCACCTTTAGGTCTATCTACTAGAGTCCATACACCTAACTTCTTGAACTGAAGAAGTTCTTCTTGCATGGCACTCACCCACGCCTCAACATTTAGTGCATCACTGACGTATTTTGGCTCAAACTGCGAGACAAAACACAACACTCAGAAAATATACCACCATCATGAATTATCCCTTTTCCATAAAGAGGCATAGACAGCTGAGTATAGCTGATTCGGGTTGTACTCCTAATCTGACATCCCCAATGACATTGTCTAGGGGATGATAGAACGTTTAAACGTGATCCGGGAGTAGTAGGAACAGCTACCTCAGAGCCAAGATTATGAACATTTGGTTCTGCATCTGAGGTAGTTGGAGTTTGAGGTTCCGAAGTCAAAGGTGCATCACTGGTAGATGCTTGTGGACTTTCAGGAACTGGAACCTGTTCCTCCTGACTGTTCTGGTCATCTTCTTCAGCTTCATCTTCAGAGGAGGAGTCACTGTCGTCGACTACTCCCCCTGACTGAGTAGATGATTCTCCCTGTGAGCTAGATGATGTTGAATCATGAGATGGTGTATTCAAGATATCATACATCATCCGTGTAGCTAACTCATCATCCGAAGGAGAGATAGGGATGTTGAAGGACTTGAAGAAGACATCATAGTCGAAAAAGTAGGCGGGTCCTTTACTAGGTGGTGGTGTGGTATATCTCTGAACATCAACGTTACACCACACTTCTACTAAACCCGTTGAGTTGTTGTTGTAAACTCGCTTGTTCGGTATGTTGTATCCTAGGAAGATATGTTGTCCATCATAATGATAACTTAGTAAAAGATTTGCAACTGTGCACTGAGGCTAATAGAGTATTAAAACAAAATGAGCATAGTTATTTAAAAAGAAAAGATAGACCTTTTGTGATAAAAAGCTTAGGGAAACTAAAGTAGTGCAGTTAACAGCATTAACCATGACATGACATTAGGTACTATCTTAACTCCCTAGAAGACACTAAGAAGCAAAAAGGCAGTTCTAGAAAGTAGAAGTAAACTCATTAAAAACAAAACTGCACAGTTGGACAAGTTCATCACACTTTGTCAACACTTAGTTGAGAGAAAGAAACAACAGGGGAGGGTTTGGGGTTACAAAGTGGTTCCACCACCACTTGAGAGAAGTAATGAAACACTAATAGACCAATAAACAAATAACCATCCCCATCAAGGATGTGGTGTCTACTTCTCTTGTTATGTGATCGATATTCCTCAATGTCATCCTTGAATCTAGGAACAAAAGGATGCCACTTCAAAGGAAAAGGGCAAAATGCCCTGTGTTTAATCTGGAAAAAGAATTTGAAAAGATTAATATAAAGTCAGGGTCAAACATGTGGTATCCTTAGTAGCTACCAAGTTCTGTCCGGTCTTTTTCACAAACTTCTTCGCCTTCCGGACAGCACTAGCTAAGGCCCACATAATGTCCATCCTCTCAAACTCCATCTCGTCCACTGCTCGTAGCTCCTCATCTACCAGATGGCAGTTTCCAATCTTCCCAGCAACAAGTCCATCATAAGAATGAACCACTGATGTGTTGAATGTTTAAATCAAACAGATCCAAACTATCAGAGGGATGAGTTCGATGTTGCTCCCCTTCAGCAGGTCAAGACTCAGCTAACTATGATTCTTGATCTGCAAGGGATCGTAAGGAGGTCGGTGAGTTATACCCCTCACTCTGATACCAATTGTGAAGTCACTTGATCGGTAAAAAATCCGAATGTGTTCTTGACGGAAGGATAAACAAACAGCAAAAACCAAGAGACAATCAATAACACGAACTATAAAATAATGGTTTTCATTGATAAACCTAACGATTACAAGCTCGTTACAACATAAGAATCAAGACTCTTAGCAAGGGGAGATCGAGCATGATCTCCCCTCTCATCCGGCAGCCCTAGGCCCCGGGCAGACTCCCTCCCCAAACCCTTAATCTCTCTACACATTGAAACTGGTATATATAGGCCTCGGCCCATATTAGATGCGACTGGGCCCATCCGTGCGATTGGACCATGCGTATGGTTCAATCGTACGACTAGACCATGCGTATGGTTCAATCGTACGACTGGACCATAGTTATGGTTCAGTCTTACGAATGACCCAATCGCATCTCTCAGTCGCACGACTGGCCCATTAGTAAGGCTCAGTCGCACGACTGAGTCTCATTTGCATATGCTCCTGCGAATGACCCAGTTTCATGTGTTTACACTATATCAGGTGTATTACATTAAGCATAGACTATTCGACAAGCGACGGACACACTATATATGACTATATATGCTCCAACATATATCGATAAAAACTATCAAGAATTTGTTAACGCAGGTTTATTTATGCCAAGAGCTCTATGTCATGCTAATATGAAAAGGTTGAGTGAAAACCTCAAAAAATCTTACATGAGCGTACTTTTTTTCACTAAACACGGTTCCCCAAACAGTTGATAATATCCAATCAAAACAAATTGAAACTTGAAAACACAAAACCCTAACCTTTACCCGACGAATCCAAGAGTTTTATACCAAACCCTAATCGGCGGCTCAAAGGATTTCCACTTGATAGTTAAACTCAATCACCACCGATCGATCAAATCACAAACCTTTTTTTTTTCTTTTTCTTTTTCTTTTTCTTTGGATGTTCCTTTAGTGCGCTCAACTTTGTTTAGTATGCACAAGTTCCAAGACAAAAAATTGATATATATATCTTTTCTTTTCTTGCTTTGAACAACACAACAACCAAGAACCAAAAAAAACTTTTGGATCTACACCGGCAAAAGAAAACGGTCTTTATCGATCGACACCAGCAACATCCGAACGAAAAAAAACTTTTCACGAATTCTCTCAGTGCAACTGTATGTCAACGAGCTAAAGCTCTGATACCACTTGTTAGAAATCAAGCGGCGCAGCGAAACTAACACACGAACCCGCACAAATGATTATCACGCAGAAAATAGAACAATAAACGACCCTAGGATTTAACGTGGTTCGGTCGGTGTGACCTACGTCCACGGGCTGCAACTAGGGTTTTCTTTTTTTCTTAGTACGAAGATTACAAATACATGACAGGGTATATATAGAGACTAATTAGGGTTAACAACTTAATGAACAAGAAAAGTAAACGTGAGCCAAGTCCAAAGCCTTCACAAGCCCAACAACGATGGGGTGCTGTGGTGGTTGCAATAGGGGGTAGGGGGTGGTTGGCGGAGTGGGGGGCTGCGACGACGATGAGAGGGGTTTGGGTGTCGATGTGTGGGGTGGTACAGGGGGGGGAGGCAAGGGGGTGGATTGACGGTGGCAGGGGTAGGTGGGGATGGTTGAGGTGACAGTGACAGGGGAGGTTATGGTGGTGGTGATAGGGGAGGTTGCGGTGGCGGTGACTGGAGCTTGTGGTGGTAGTGACAGGATCTTGTGGTGGCGGTGATTGGGAGCTTGTGGTGGTGGTGATGGGGAGCTTGTGGTGGTGGTGGTAGTGGTAATGGAGTTTACAGAGAGAAAGAAAGAGAGAGAAAGAGAGAGAGGGTGTGTGTGTATGAAAGTGAGAGAGAGTCTTTGAAGAGGTGGGTGGACAAGTTTTTTTTTATAATCTTTAGGGGTAGTTTTGTCTTTTCATAAAATATTTAATAGAAAACTTAATGACGTTAACAATCAGGATTCAAATGAATGAAAAAATAAAATGTTAGGAGACATAGTGATGTTTTTAAACTTTAAGAATGCAACTAGTTAGTTTTGAGAAATGTCAGAGATGTGTGTAAAATTTAAGGATGTTTTCAAACTTGAAAAACAAAATAAAACTCTAATGAGTATGTAATAAACAGACATACAAAAAACATTGACCAAATAATAATAAAAAATCTAACGAAGTAAGCCAGAGATGTGTGTCTAACAACGAAAAACCCTGGAGATAATTCAATGGAAGGAAAGGTCATATGCTAATTGCAAAAGAAGAAAAGTCAAAAGAGGGAGTTGATATAAATGCTAGAAAGCAGTTGCTAGATGAATGATAGTGTTAGAAATTAAGAACAAACTAGTATCAGGCCACCACGTCGCGGCGGAAGCGTAAAATCATATCAAGTAACACTAGTGTCAAAACACGACCAATGATCATCAACACCGGTAAAGATTGTATAAAAAGAGATAGAAAACGAAAAAAATAAACCTGAATAAAAGAAAAGAAAAGTAGATGTAAAAACATTGAACCACACACACACGTTGTAGCGTGTTAACTCGCAAAATTTAGACAAATGAAATTTTATAAATGATAAAAAGTATAGGGGCCAAAGTTAAATATGAAAAAGTGTTGGGATTAAATTGTAAAATATGTAAAAGTATGGGATTAAAAGTAAAACATTATAAAAATTAGAAGAAAAAAAAGATACCAAATCAGGTACAATCAAGTATGTCAAAATTACAACTTACAATGCAAAACAAAGTTAGAAATTAGTATATAATAAATATTGTTAGTCATATAAAAACTCATGATAAAGTGACATGAAAGCATAATTTTACTATAATTACAATAGCATATAATAAACCTGATAATAGAAGCAGTAGCATGTAAATGAAAGTGTTAAGCACACCATAAGGCTAATATGATAGGCTAAAATCGGTAATTAAACTATAAGAAAAGAGTAAAAGTAGTCTTTAAAGAAAGATGGTAATCATATCCTGGTTTTTACAACCCTACTAAGGAAAGAAGAAAACCTTATAAGTAATGGATACAAAATCAGAGATTAATCGAAGACCAATAGAGTATAGCAATTAAATAGACTTTCAAATACACCCAATGTCTCAGAGATTTCAACAATTTAAGATGTGAATCGACCAACAAAACACAACAAATAGAAAACATAATAAAATCATAGGTTAATGGAAAAGCAACAGAGTATACCGATTAATAAGAGATTCAAACATACCCTATGGCAGAGATTTCGATGATTTAAGATGTGAATTGACCAACAAACACAACAAATAGAAAACATAATAAGAAGAATAGATATCTGACTATAAAACAACAACATGAGAAGAGGAAAAGAATAACAAAACAGAGGGCGTACGACCTTCGATCTCGGCATTATTCAACTTGATTTGAGCGATCTAACATTACAAAACGATGAACACAAAGCGATAGAAAGAGGCGAAAAAGATGATGATTATTAGAATTAGGGTTTCACTTCAGGTTATAAAGCTTATACAGGATCCATACTGGAATATGAGTTTAAAGAGAAGCGAGTCTTTAGGTCTGAGTTTACAAAACGGGTCAGGATAAATGGTAGCCTCACAGGCTGCCACGTGTACAAAAGGAGCTTCAAAAAGATGTCATGTGGTACACTAGATGTTGATATATTATAATAAGTAAGATGTCCGGTTTTTGTAAAGTGATCTGACTGAACCGATACACTTACGAGCCCTTGTTGTAAAACCGTTGATAATTTTCTTGCTTTCAATAAATAAATCACATGCACATGCTTGACACAATAGTTTAGAAGTTTTTGGAGACCCTATACAAAGGGTTAGAATGGATTTTGCTTTTATTTTCAATTGATTTGCCACCACAAAGATTCAACAGGGACACAATATCGTCATTATACAGAATTTCATATACTCTTATAAAATATCATATTTAAGCAAATCATGAATTAAAGCATTCTGTATCATGTATTGGAAACTTCGGTTTTTGAGAAACTTGTTTCTTTGAATATGGCACATAATCTGTACATGTAAATATGTAATCATGACATACAATCCCTTATCTGCTTAATATCTGTGTTGGTGGAGTAGGAGAAAGTAAGACACTGCATAAAGTAGATCCCAAGAGCTTGTAATGTGCAACAATTCTCTTTTGCAAACATCAGGTTATCTGGACAAATCCATCTCATCTTGCAAAAGGATCTCATAGACATCAGTCCTCACATTGACCTCTTTGTCGCGCATTACTTCCAACAGATCTGAAAGCTCTTTTGCAGTTAACACAGAGTTCAGTTTAGGTGGTGAAACCATCAAGCCATAGTTTTTTTGACCTAAAAAATATAATCAGAACAAACTTATGGTTAGTTTAATGGCATATTATAGAAGCAAGTATATTCAAGGTGCATATGTATATACACGTATACAACTATTTGATCATGGTCAACAATTAGTGGAGACTATTCTTGACATGACACGAAAATAATCAAGTGGTTTTGGGTTGCTTGCTAAAATTAAATGAGTCGAGCCATTCAAACTAGAATTCCAAAAATTACAAAGAAATATGATTTATGTTCAACCCACCAACCTATTTACAACCCTAATATCAACAACCTGTTTACAACCCACCTAACCCGTCTACTACTTTACTACAACTGTTACCTCGTTTTGACTCATTCAGATATACTGGTCATGTCAGGATACATGGTTTTAAGTGTCTGGGTTTGGGTTTATGTCTTTGACACAAACAATTATATGGATCGTAGTCTAGTTCATCAAGTTAAACCTGCCAACCCAACATATTTGTCACCCCTTATATAAAAAGAGATGACAAATATGACCTGTTTCATTTCTGTTGCGCCCAGGATTGATTAACAAAACAAGATTATATAAGGATGAACAACTTGATTTGGGTTCTGCATAACAATGCAGAGAACCTGTGATGAACACAGTGGAAGAAAACAATAATTTACACACAATACACACTATGTTCATACACTCCATACAGATGTTAATACATGATGGGTATTTATACCCTTACATAGACGGTTAACAACTATAACTAACATAATAAGCCCCCAACTTTGTGCTAATTACATATTTGGCTTTTATATTTGACTTCCTAAATTACCTTCTAATTGATGTTAAGATTAAGTTCAACAATTTCTAGGCCCTTTGTAGTTGTCTAACCCACTAGAGAGAATACATAACCTGAATTAACCTAATTAAAAACCTTCAAATGCAGATCATTTTAGGAATGGGAAGCAAATGCATATATCCAATAAAACTGAATTAATTCTATTCATGTGAAAAATAAATTTTGGTCATAGATAATAAAAATCTAACCATGGACATGTGTGGATAGCACGAAAGTAGATTCTTCTAGCTGCAGACAGGTCACATGTCACATGGATCTCATAATCCATGTACAATCGCCATAGAAGTACAGAATTTCGCAACACATTGTCAGCTAATGCCTTTTCAAAGATTCTATGTATTCTATGATGTGAACTTCCCTTACTAATCTCATATGATAATGCAAAGAGACAAAGTGTCACTGATGGTTTCCTGCAAGTGGTGGAAGAACATTTATTATTAAAATAGTCAAACATATGTCACAAATATACCATTAATAAGAGATCGTACATTAAACTTACTTGTGTAAGAAGTCATCAATGATCCACCTCAGTTTATTAGGTGACGTATGAAGGTGTCCAATTTGAAGAATTGCGCTGTAGAGTTTAGGACTGAATGGATATATTTGCAGCCCTTGCAAAACAAATTTCCAAACATTTGCTAATTCTGACTGAGAGTGGTGTTTCCGGAGCAAGCTCATGTGAAAATTAAATAATAATTCAAGTTGATGACTTTGGCTTCTTCTTTCTGCATTTATAGAAGTTAAGGCTTACACAAGTGATGTGGAACATAATTACACATTTACATCCTTGTCAACAAGTAAACATGACAATTTTGAGTTAAACAAAGGTGGCAATTTCAACCCACTACTTGAGAACAGGTGAATTTGATTTTATGTTCCACTTTTAACCGGTCGAATGGGTGATGCTAGTCTATTTATGTATACAAAATTGCTTTATAAAAAGAAGCTAAATTATTATTGAAATGATATAATTTTTGTAATCATTTTGAGACAATTTATTAATAATAATCTCCCCCCCCCCTCCTCTTCCCACCCAAAAGAAAAAGAAGAAAGAAAGAGAAACATTGTGTCACCTCTATTAAACATGTAAAAGATAGATAGATCACCTGGAAGCACAGTGGAAAGAGCCTGATTTAGAACTTCTACAGCGGCTTCCCATCCGGTAGTCAACTCTTCAAACAAAGCGGCAGAACAAACAGAAGCAACAGAATTATCATCTATAGTCCCCCGTATCCAAGTTGCCTGAATCATCCTTACTTGTTCCTTAAACCCTTGGCGGGCCCTCAGCAATTGCAAATTTGACGGTTGACTTTTAAATGGACTATATTTTATCCCACATCCCAAACAACAAAGAATGTGCAATGCACGTGGCATCGATTCTAACGAGTTACTGGTAAGCTCCACTTCCGCATACCAAAAAAATAAAAGTGAAGCCTTTGATTTAGCATCCTGCTACATAAAGGCCGACATTAAATACCAAACATTACCAAAAAAGAAAAATAAAAGCAATATCACAATGAAAGGTAACTTTCACATATATTCAGGATGGTATTGTAAAGATCATCTTACCCACGGGAGGCCTTCAATAGACAACAATGCCATGTCGAATGCCTTTCTTGCGTATTCTATATTTCCAAATGCAGCCTCCCTTTTTGCATAAACACCACATAGATGTACATCCTGTAAATGCATTAAATATGTGATATGACCTCCGAAGATCAAAATATTCTATGAATAAGAATCTTGACATGTAATGATGTATGTAGTGTCACTCAATGGGTCTAAATAAAATATTAAGCTAAATATGAAAATGTCAAACAGGTCAAAAGTGACCTAAAGTGCATGTTTAATGCATAAAACTTTCCAGCATCGTTTTAATAAACAAGGTTAGACCATCATTGTAATGATATAGCTTTTACTCATATTTATCATACTAACTATTCATAAAAAGCCTGAAGTTTTAGACAAAGAATGTTTTGGATCAACCAATACTCAAAAGTTATCGTTTCGGACAATACCCATGCCAACCAAACACAACCATTTTGACACCTCAATGTTTTATCGTCTGCTCATGGAATTTCTTTTTTGCTCGAATCTCAAAAAAAAAAAAAAAATCATACATAACAAGTTTTTGCCGCTAAAACTAATCAAAGAAAAGTTATTACAAAAATTTACGCTAGATAAAAATAATTATAAGAATAGTTTGAGAAAGGAAACTTTATAAAAAGGACATAGGTGCATAGTAGACGATTAAAGATAGCAATATTATGCTCAAAATAAAAAAGAAAAAGCAATTTCAAATGATCCTTTAATACTAAGAATAATTACAGCATACCTGGCGGTTGCTTTTTATAAGACTCTTTGCCAATGCGCGACATGGAGTGACTGCAACACTACATGAATTCATCCTGGTTTTTGAAAGCTCCTCCGCAACAAGTGCACATTCTTTTAAAACGTGGTCATGTGAAAATACATTTAAACATTGTAATGTAACATTGCGAACAAATTTCATAATATCACTTCTCATATTTATGTTATCAAAACTGCTCAAAACATGTTCTAAACTGTAACAACTCTCAAGACTATCAGTTTTTCTCAAAATGTCCTCAGCTTTTCTCAAGTCATCCAACATTGAATCTTGCGGTAACTCCATCATTAGGGCTCCCTCAGCCCAACTTGAACTGTTAGTTGAAGACCTAAAAAGTTAACAACTAGTTTCTTTAGGTTTCTCTTTTTGGAAAATAGGTAATATGTTGCTAATGGATAAGGAAGACAATGCAGACTTGGTGAAAAATAGACATGGCAAATTGGTTAGGTTGGATAGCTGTTTAAATTGTTTAAAGCAAAATATGTAATATTTATCCGGGTGTAAAAACACTGGTTAGGTTTGACCTGAAGCACTTTCTGCCCAAAAAATTGAACTTATAATTAACCGCTTCTTCATAAAATTACAGAAATATTACTATTTTGAAAAAGTAGAACATTATAAAATAATGGAGGAGATTTTATGCATTAAAAGATACACTTCGGACGATTCACAAACTGTATGACATGGGTTTCCTTTGTAGCTTAGTTTAATTGTTAATTGTTTGACCTGTTGGATAAAAGAAACACAAATTGAGATATTCATAAATAGATGGGTCAACATTGCAACCTGTAGCGCATAATGACTTCACTTTTGATTTAATATTATCTGTAACCATAAGCAATGACCGTATATGAAAGAAAGGGTAAAAACACAAACAAGCAAAGACAAAGCAGAGTTTTCATAATAGATATCAAATCAAGTAGTTATGACATATCATCATATGGTGAATTAAGTGTGATCAAAATAAACAAAAAGAAATAACCGATTGAAGTAAGAAATTATGCAACTAACCACTGAGAAATTCTTCCCCCGAAGAAATCGATAAACTGGTACACGAGCGACAACCGAACTTCCTCTGTAGTTACTGAGAACAAGTACTCACTCACATCCTCAAATAATACTGCTCTCAGAAGTTGTTCATCACCTTCCTTATCTATGAGCTCATCAGTAACTGAATTCCCTGTTTTTCACACTCAAAATTCATTACTTATTCTACCGATTAAATAAGACTAGAAAACTTTGTTTATTCAACATGTAAACAACTGCATATAGAGAAGAAAAATAAGCAAAAAATGAGCAAAATGACAAGTCTTCTAACCCCTATGAAGGACATATTATAAAGGTCATGTCACAAACTACAGGTGGCAATCTCAACCCATTTATTTTGAATGGGTTGAAGTGGTTGTGTTTTATCTCATTGGTTCCAATCATAACTTCAAGCTAAAAAGGGAACGGAATGAACAAGTTGAAAGTCAAGTTCATTTCAAACGCATATAACCACCTACATTTATTCAAAGTACATAATAGTATTCTTCTTCTAATCACAACAAACACGTTACACGTTTTTGTTCTAAATTATTTTCTTAATTGGAAAAAAAAATGTTTGCAGGTCCCCTTTCTATTAGTTTCTACAACCCAACCATCTCGCCACCTCTACCACAAACTATCATTAAAAAGTGAAATCATGTGAAAAAGATGAAAAGCACCTGATTCTGCACGAACGGGCATCCATTGATTAGAGTCTCTTGATAACTCTTCTTCTGACCATTTAATCCAAGTTGATACATCTTGTACCTCACCATTAGCTTCAATTTCACCATTGATACCAAGCAACTTCATCAAAGCCTCAGTATCATCTTTCTCCTCCATGCCCGCATCATCATCATCATCACCAACATCACCCATATCCACATCATCACCACCATCCCCTTCACCCACATCATCATTAACTGTCATATCACCTCCAGTTTTAGGTTCATGCCAACCTGTCCAGCCCCCTTCATCAACATTAGCAGAAGACTCAGAGTCCTTCATCATTACCTTTTGTCTCTGTTCTTCCTCTTTTTCCAGCCAGTTTGACCAGCCAAGGGCCCCGTCTTCCCCAATTCTTGCACCACTACTATTCCAGAAGTACTCAAATAGTCTTTGTTTACCTTGCTCAGAAAGGAGCAACGATGGGCAGAATAAACTGTATTCTATCTCTGCCTGGAATAAAGCTGTAGCTAATTCTTGATAGCCCGAATGCCACTCAAACCGGCATAAACTCACAAATATATTAACCAATCCAAGTTCTTGTTGAACAAGAAGAGGATCCGCAGAGGATTTATCATTCTGGTGAGCCTGCATCAATACATATCGACAGATGAGAACCAGAAATTTTTAGGAGTATTTACTCTTTTTACAAATTCTTTTATGAAATGCTTAGTAATGATAGGAAGAATTAAATCAACTAGTAATCAAAGCCATTTTTTTTCTAAAGAACTAAGTTTTAGGTGTATATAGAGGAAAACCCTATACAATCAAAGATACGTAAGCACAGTTAGCAAGGTAACCAATTGAAACAAGGTAATTATCCATTCAATCCGACTAGTTTTGGGTTCGAGTCTTGGACAGCCATATAGCACCAAGGATTTATTAATTATTAAAGAAAAATAATTGTGCTTTAAGTTCCCTTTAGAGGAACAAGCAAAGGTATGGTACTAGGGGGTGTCGAGATTCGCGTGTTGGAACAGATCATCTTATTACGCAACTTGGAAGTGTAATAAAACAGTTTCTAATGTTTGGATATTCATTTTCATACCAGATGCAACGAAACTAATACCCCAAGAGTAAAATAAATTATCTATTTATTCCTTTTGACCTGATTGAGATGCTTTTACTACCATCACATTCTTACAAAATAATCCTTATAAGTCATTTTATCCACTAATTTCTTCAACAATATAAACACTAAAAGATCAGATACTTATTATCTGAACATTGCAACTGATAGATGAAGAACATTTAAAGCTTATCAAACAGCCTGTTTTAATACGATCACTTATCTGATATTAATTACTTTATAACATATAGTCACTTTCAAAACACACACCCATACACGCTTAAAACTGGGTTGAATAAAAATAAACATCTAAATTCATGCACCTGCCTATGATGCTTGCTGCATGAAGCTGACAGAGCCTGTATCGCATTGGCAAACATTTTCCGCACTTCAGAAACTTTAAATCTTGAAAAATCCCCCTGAACAAATCTTAAAAATTCTCTCCATAGCTTGTAACTCCCAGAATGGTGTGTCAATAACTTCTCCCATCTACCAATTAACACATCGCTATTATCTCTTCTTTGATAAGCATTCATAAGTGCAAGAAGCAGTTCCTCGTTATCAGGATTAAGCTCGGTTGCCTTTTCCAATATGCTGATCTTCTTCTCCAATATCTGTAAACGCGCACCTCTTCGTGCCTGCCTGCTTTCAACTTTATCTTGAAATTCAGCAAATTCTAGCCAAATTTTTTCATTATATGGCTGCTCTCTAGTCATTCTATTGAAATCTTTTGTTTTCCGTAACACCTCATCTTCCCATGATTCTTCAACCAATGAGGAATTTTTAGGTTGACCATCAACAAAAATCGTCTCATCTGAAAGTGGTATGAAATCAGTCGCAATTTCTTGGGGCGAATCTTTAGGAGCAACAATCCTAAGCCGTTTAAAGTTCTTATGGTGCTCTAATGCAGCATACTTTGCAGACCAGTAACGACCTTCTGATTTAAGTTTAGTGTCTAATGAATTTGCATCATGATCTCTATCAAACTCCCAATATCTAGCATTCAACGAACCGAATGCATTGTAGTTAAACAAAGAAGACCTAGTTCCATGAAACAATTTATATCTGGCAATGTCCATTCTGCAGTACAGTAACAAAGACATGAAGTTGCTGTCAGAAAATTATCAACTGATTATCCAATTATAAACCTATTATAAACCAAACACCTAAAACGGTGGTTCTAACAGATAGCAAGAACTTATAAAACAATAAGAATTTCCATTTTCAAGAACACCCATCAAATTCAGATGATCTAAACTCCTAACAACTATCATTTGGGAATGAATCAGTGTACTCACTTGTAAAGAGAACCAAAAGCCAAATTATCAAGATCCCCACGAGAATCAAAGTAATACTCTTTAACCCCTGATGAAGCGGTAGCATTACTAGCCCACGATTGAATCTTCTGCTTCCTAGACGAAGACCCATATTCGTAATCACTCTGCTTCCTCTTTCTCCGTTTCTTTTTCTCCTTTTTGCTGCTTCTTTCAAGACCCTCATCGGATGATGAAGACTCCACCAATTCGTAACGATTGCTGTTGCTGCTGCTGCTGTTGTTGTAATTCTTCTTCTTCTTGGTCTTCGTATATGGGTTCGGTGTGAAAAGAGGCTGCTTTGTGGTTGATGGTTGATGGGTCGGCGGTGAAGCTGGTGTTGCAGAGCCAAGAGGTTGCGCTTGAATTGGAGACTTGAAGAGGGTTTTGTGGGTCTGAAGGAGGTTGCTTTGAAACAGGGAACAATAATGTTGTGGTTGTTGATGGTGATGGAAGAGATTCTTGTTGTGGTGGTGATTCATTCGCCATTGTTGTTCTTTGTTCTTCAAGGGTTTCGATTGTAGTTTGAATCTGTTAAAATGGTCGAAATGAACTTCTGCAAGGTAGGAACCGGTTCTAGCATTTTTGTTTAGAAACGGTACCCGACCCGTCTGTACCCGGGTCCTTCCCGGGTTCTTTTTCCTTTTCAATATAATCATTTTGGGAGTTTTTTTTGTGTATGTTTGGCATTTTAATTTATTAATTTTTGAAAAGTTAAAAAATCAATAAATATGTTTAAGTAACATTAAAAAACAAGTTAATAAGTTGATTTTAAAGTGTTAAAATAGATTTTATTTTAAATATTAAATGAAGTTAATTTTTTAAAAAAATAAGCAATCCCAAACACCATCTTTTTGTCGTCTTTTCCCCTTAACTTAATATAAATAGGTGTAGATGGTTGGGTGATTCGAACTTCAAAACATAAAAACATACGCAAAAAGACTAAAGAAATACTCTTGTTTACTCTTATTGCGCACTTTCTACTCTCGTTCTACACTTTCTACTATCAATCTACAATTTCCACTTTCGTTATACAAATAATGGATCACTCACAATCATTTGTTGGCCAAGGTTTGTCCACCGGACCAACCGTCATTCAAGTTCTTACAGTTGATCGGAACATGGATGGTTGGTGCAATTGAGATTTGGTTTAGTAGGACACATACGATCTGTTATATAAATAAGTAAATGTTCCTTTCCATTATTGATAGCAATAGTATGGCCGATCATTATGGGTATAATGGTAGATGCCCGAGACCAGGTTATTATTATTCCTTTTTCTTCTTTTGTGTTAAGCTTATTTAATTTTTTAATAAATTATTCGCTACAAAAGGATTTTTTTAGTGAACGTGTCACAGCTTCAAAGCGAGTTCGCCACCAACTGTAGCAGCACCATACGCTAAAATTTGTCCCTTTTTAATGCATTTACCCCGCCGAACCTGGGGTTTGTTATGCATACAAGTATTATTGTTGGAACGTTGATACATAACTAATGGAATCCTTAAAGTATCTCCATAGTTACCTTTCAGAATATTCTAATGATAGGCGAAATGTTTATGTTTTATTCTTTTGAAGGTGGGAGAAAAGATAAAACTAAAATAAACTGGATTTTTAATCCAAACTTAAGATTTAAGTTTGAAACTCATTTTATTAACTTCTTTTCATTTGGCTAACGGGTTTTATAAGGATTACACTTGGAGGCTTATACACACCAAAGAGATCTCAACATGCACATGTGAAGTACAAGGAAGTTACTTCGTAAGATTTGATACAACTCAGTGAATTATGCTAATTATCAAATCTTCCGAAACCAAAAGACCAAATCTTCCGAACCTAAAGATGGTGCAGGACCGGTGAAGGGTATGCACTTACAACACAACTACACAATTTGGAGAGTTCCTTAGAACACTTAACAGATCAAATAGGGAACTGGTAACTTATGTGAAAGATGCTAAGAACACAAGTAAAATGTGAGACAGAACAAGATAGCTAACAACACAAGTATTTGGTTTTCAAGAATGTTGTATATTGCTTCTCAAGTTCTTTTACAAATATTACAAAGCATAGATTGAAAGTTACAAGTACTTGAGATACTATATACTACATCCTACAGCCGGCCATACTTTGAAGGCCAGCTGGATACATAAGACTAGACAACAACAAAATCAAATGTAGAGTCAAAAGGCAGATTGCCTTTTGACTAGTGACTATGACATGTCATAGCTCACATCCTAATATATTACAAAAAGGATAAAACTACATAAAGTAGAAAGCTCAGACTCAAGACCTTAATGTATAGTTACCAAAAGCATGGACCTTTTTCACCAACTCATGTAAGTTAGTGACTGAAAAGAGTTGCAGCGGAAACGTGGTTCTGCTTTATGGTAAAGTACATCAGATAAAAGCATGTACATAAAAGTCTTAGGAAGAAATTTATCTTCACTCTTTGGCTCAGAAGACTTTGTCTTTGAAGCTTCGGAAGACTTAACTTTTGGCTTTGGAAGATGTTGGTCTTGGCTTCGGAAGATTTTACACTTAGAATATTTTCTAGTGCAAGGTGTAAAACTTCCGAAGCATTTCTACTTCTGTTCTTTTGTGCATGCATGCAGAGAGACTTTGGATGTTTTGGCTGCATCAGACTTATAGGAATCCTAACAGATGGATTCTTCCGAAGCTTCAAAGACAAAGTCTTCCGAATCCAAAAACCGATTCCTTCCGAAGACAAAGTAGACATGCTTTTTATGAATCATATTTTGGCAAAAACTAAACCACTTTTCGCTGCCACTTCTGATAGACTCACCAACTTATATGAGTTGGTGAAAAGTCCATACTTTTGTCAAACTGTCTATTAATATCTTTTGTCTGTAACTTTCTACTTTTGTACTTTTATCCTTTTTGTAATAGATTAGGATGTGAGCTATGGCATGTCATAGTCACAAGTCAAAAGGCAATTTGCCTTTTGACTTTACATTGATCTTGTTGTCTAGATTAGTGTTTCCAGCTGGCCTTTAAAGTATGGCCGGTTGTAGGATGTAGTATAAAGTATCTTAAGAACTTGTATTTCTATCATGCTTTGTAACATTTTGTAAGAACTTGAGAGCAATATAAATCATTCTTGAAAGCCATATTATCTTGTTCTTGTTCTTTTCTTTACTTGTGTTCTTAGTATCATTTTTAACTGGTTCCCTATTTTATCTGTTAAGTGTTTTAAGTCTCTACTCATTGTGAAACTGTTACATTGATCCCCTTCAACGGTACTGCATGTTTGTAAAGGCTTGTTGCAAGTTTTGCGGCGCTTTGCTAGCAAAAGATTTAAACACGAATTTGAATAAACATATCACAATGAAGTATTATAAGGCATTAAACGTAATCAACATTTCGAACAAACACAACTGGGTGAAAATGATGGAATCTTTCATTGCGACCTTAACACGATTCGGGATCGGATGGTGAAGTTCGTAATTTAAGAAGATTTTCCTTTTGGCCACTTCGACAACCCTCGGTTGACCAACATGATTCAAGAGATGCCTCAACCTTGTTACACTCTCGTAAGTCACAATATACTTAGACGTTATTGTTTAAAATTATGAAAAATAGCAAAAATTGAACTATTTGTATTTTTATGAAAATTCTAATACCGACGTGAATTAAACTAGTGCTTTTGATCGGCTCCACACAGTTTACCCGTATCGTACTTTTGCATCACCGCTATTGCATAGATCTCAATTTGTAGAAAATGATGAAACTTACCATTGCATTTGAACTTTTTCCATATCCACATACCAAAGAATTTTTTGATAATGTAATAAGTACTTTTAATTTACATTTTTTTTCTATTGCATTCAATAACGTCTCAAGCAATACAACCATGATTGAAAAATTAAAATTAATATGTCATCCGATTTGTAGCGGAGATTTTTTTATACTCAACGTGTTGCACATATTATTAGTTTAGTAATGCAGGACAGGTTTGCCGTTTAATTTGTTGAAAACTTTATTAAAGCTTTTACATTTATGTTACATAATATCAAGATATTAACAACTTTGTAAGGATACGGATTCAAGATTTTCCGATCCTAATTGGGATGTACCTACTATGTGGAATTTAACTTGTCACATGTTTAATTGTGCTTTAAACACAAAGGTACTTTAAAAGATTTTCTTAATAGTCTTTCCGAATGATGAAGACGATCAATTTCCAGATGTAGGTTGGAACAATATTCAATGTCTCACCGATTTTCTTGACCCAAAAACTTAACTACACAATTATTGAGGGTTTATTATCCCACTGGTTGTTCGGTGTTTTCAGAATTATATTTAATAGCTTTAAATTTAAAAAAACGTTGAATATAAAAAATATGTTGAATCATGAGAAAAATGAAGGCACCAAAAACTCTAAGTTCAGTACTTGATCACAAATGTCGAAATCTTCCAAGTGCTGAACTACTATGAATCGGTACTTGTATAGAGTGACACACTTTGATTGATTGTTGCACAGGCTTATCTGACGAAGAACTAGCCTTCGATTAAGTGTCTCGTAAAAAATAAACCTACCGGCTTATATGACGACCATAATAAAAATTGTATTAGTTTCAAATATTGTATTTTTTTCTTCTTAAACTGTTTAAAATAACAAATGAGGGATTTTATGTTTATTTAAAATTGTTATTTTCCTTTGTAAATATTAAACAAGTAGGAAATTTGGTCCGCGCTTCGCGAGGGGTTTACATTAGTCGAGCAGGTATAAAAGCTAAAGGTAGTGCGGTTAAACCCGAACGCTACAATGTGGACGTGTTCATTCAGTATCGATTCGGAACATTGCGACGCGTTAAAGGTATGTGAAAATGTATTAAAATATATTTAGTTAAATTTTTCTTAGATAATGCAAGGGGGCATAAATGTTTTCGGATTTCAACGTACTCGCTAAAGCAAATAAAAGAGAAAACACAAAAATATAGTTGTGGGGTAAGCAAAAGGGTCTCAAAACGTGTTCGTTTCATTGTTTACTTTATTATGTAACATCCAAACTCAAGTCACCAAACTCGCATGTTGAGGCATGTATCAAACAAAAGATAAAAGCTAAATTTTTTGTTTAATTGGTTGGTTAGATATGTAAGTTACATAAAAATTAAAAAATAAAAAAACTGACTACATGGACTAATAAAAATCAGGTACTATTCACCTCATCTTTTAAATGTTATTATTGAATTTCTACAATATAAATTACATTAACTTAAAATTAAACTATTTCAATATTATTTATCTATATAGAGAACTGTAAGGATTCCTTAAGTCTGATGCAACCCAAAACATTCTAAGTGTCTCAGCAACATGCACTAAGTACTGAAGTGAAGAATGCTTCGAAAGTTTTACACAATGCATTAGAAAATACTCTAAGTGTAAAATCTTCCGAAGCCAAGACCAATATCTTCCGAAGCCAAACATGAAGTCTTCCGAAGCCTCAGAGACAAAGTCTTCCGAAGCTTCAACCTATGAAGACAGATTTCTTCCGAAGACTTTTAGTACACATGCTTTATCTGATGTACTGTTCCATAAAGCACCTTTTCCACTGCATCTCTGTAAAGTCACCAACTTACATGAGTTGGTGAAAAGGGCCTTGCTTTTGGTAACTGTACATTGAGGTCTTGAGTCTGTAACTTTCCACTTTATGTACTTTATCCTTTTTGTAATGTATAAGGATGTGAGCTATGGCATGTCATAGTCACAAGGTCAAAAGGCAGATATGCCTTTTGATCCTACAATTGATTTTGTTAGTGTCTAGTCAATTGTATCCAGCTGGCTTTCAAAGTATAGCCGGCTGTAGGTGGTAGTATAAGTATTTCAGTTCTTGTATCTTTCTTTATGCTTTGTAACACTTGTAAAAGAACTTGAGAAAGCAATATACTGCCTCCTTGAAACCCATACTCTCTTGTTCTGTCTCTTGCTTTACTTGTGTTCTTTGTATTACTTTGGTTACCCAGTTCACTGTTTGATTAAAGTTTAGTTAGTCTCCTCATTGTGTTGTTGTGTTGTAATTGTGTTTAAGCCCTTAAACGGTCCTGCAATTGGTATCAGAGCATTCTAGGCTCTTGATATAAGATCTAACCATCTTAAGATCCCTCACACACAAAAAAACTAAACTCTTCAAATGGCTTCCATCTCAAAGACTGATATGCAGACTGGAACCATGAACAAATCCCCACTGATCACTCTTGATGATTTTGACACCTGGTGTATGAGGATGGAAGGCTTCATCAGGTCTCTTGATTCAAGAATGTGAGAATCTGTTGAGAATAGACCTTTCATACCCAGCACCCCCTCTACTACTGGTGCTGGTATGATTCCTAAAGATGTGGCCAACTACTCAGATGAAGATAGAAAAAGAGTAGAGATTGACAGGAAGGCCATGACTGCTCTTCAGACTGCTCTCCCAAACTCTGTATACAGAGGTTTTAAGAAGTGCAAGACAGCTAAACAGCTGTGGGATGCACTGAAGCTGATGTATGAAGGCTCCTCTGAAGCCAAGGAGAACAAGAAAGATCTTGTGAAGCAGCAGTTTGAGAATTTCACCTTCAAAGCAGGTGAAACCATGACCCAACAATACTTCAGGTATGTTGAGATTGTGGATACCCTAATGGATGGAGGAGTTCCTCTTGAGAACAGGGACATTGTAAGGAAGTTCATGTCCTCACTTCCTAGGCAATGGACACACTATTGTGGTGATCAAGAGGACTGAGAACCTTAAGACTCTTACTCTTACAGAGTTGTATGGGATCTCAGTGGATACCAGATGGAGATGAACATGCAAGGTTCATCTGGCAACTCCAACAATCAAATGGGTTCAGCTGTAACATCCGGCATTTTCAAGTTATAAACCCGAACCCGAACTAAAATCGAACTATCTTACGATATGAATTTCTTTATTTAACTTATTTTATTTATATTAATGAATTATATAGATTAGACGTGTAGTTTAAATTGATTTATTCAATTATCATTTAAACAACTTATAATAACTTGTTGATTTATAAATAATTCTTTTTCATAAATTATAAACTTTATTAATCATGCTACAACAAATAACTAAATGGAAAGACTTATTAAAACTTATAAAGTTATAAATGAATTTTATTATACTTATAAAGTTTTATAAGTAATTATGAATTTAAATATTGAAAATAAGTAATCAAATTATAAAGTTACAAGTTTATAAAAGTTATAAAGATTAACAAATAAATAATTTGATTGATTATTCAAATTAGTTTTATAAAGTCTATAAATATTTTATAAAAAAGTTGTTAAAATTATAGTATTCAAGAATTTAAATTTTAAATTATAATTATTCTTTTATTTATTTAAATTATTTAATTTTTATTTATTTCAAATTCCATCGTAACCCCCTTTTAAAAGACTTATAAATCACCATTAACACCATTCATAACCTCCTTCCTAACCTCAAGTATAAAAGCAAGGCTTAGGCCTCACTTTTCATTTGCTCATTCTCTAAAAACCTCACTCTCATATCTTTCTTTCATCCATTGGTTATGATGATTTGAAGAATTTTATTTTACAAGAAATTTCAAGAATTCTTAATACTAAGGTAATCCTTTATGGTTTTTATATTATACATTTTAATCATCCTAACATTCAATTGTTCTCATGACTTTATGTTCTTACTATTATTCTTTCTTCTACCCAAACCTCTTTTTATTTTAATAATTATCATTTGATCATTAACATTTTAATAATCACTAATCTTATAATAATCACTAACATTCCTAAATTAAGCTAACAACACACTAACATAAACAAAATCCCGTTTGCATATGGACGGCTATGCCGCCGCATTCGGTTATTCTGCAAGATTATTGTTCTAAATGATGGCTATGCCAAAGTCTTAGAATATTTTTATAACTCAAATGAAGACTAATATACCATATATTAACATAATAAATTTTTCTAACCCGTTTCATGTATTAACAATTTTAAAAGTGCACATAAGTGCCTTACTACAATTCTGGCAGAATATAGTCTTACTTCAACCGACCATAACTTGATCATAACAAACTAAATTTGGGTAAACTCAGACACCAATGTTAAGTCATTGAATTACCTTTTCAACGACAGTTTATACGTCTTCAAACTCAATCGGACGACTCATCAACAATAGCCTTCACAAAATAAGTGCGCATTTCAGCACCTTCTGTTTTGTGTGACTTGTTTGACCTATTTAAGATCTTTTCATAAAAATGTTTCTGAATGAAAGTTGTCCGGGAGACTTTGAAAACATAGTATAATTTTTTTAATTTTATGAAACCGTTTGTATTTTTAAAACCTGTTCAAACACATACCAAACATTCTGTCCAGAATCTAAAATTGATGCAATATCCTTTTTCAATCTACCTTTCGCTTTTTAGCATTCTCTAAACGTTCTAACTTCTTGTAATGAATTCCAACATCAAGTTATTGTTTTTCTATCATTTAGGAGATCACCTTTGACTCTTGACATCCAAGCTTTCTTATGTACTCTACAATCATTATACTTGTGAGTTTTCTATGTGAGTATTTCCATACCCCTTTTGCTTATTTTCACACTTTGGGGTGAACATGTTAACTTATTATCATTGCACTTGTAAACTTATTTGAGACTTGTAATCTTTATGGCAATTCATCATGCAAAGTTGTGGTTAGTTGAACTTTTGTGGTTACCATGTTATGGCGTTATATGTACAATCATTAACTATGCTGCCAGCCCAGCGAAGTCATAGATCTATGGGTAAGACAAGCCTGCTTTGGTTGATCCAAGTACACTTAGCTGATCGTATATACTTTTAAACGTTTGAGACTTGTAAAACTTTGTCGAGGTTTGATTGTTGCATTGTTCATAACATCCCTAATCACTTTATTCACTAACTTATGACTTGAATTGCCATCTTTTATATACTTATGTATTGAAAACTATGGAATGCTCACCAACATTTTTATGTTGACCTTTTATTTTTAACATGTTTCAGGTATACCTCAAGTTGTGTTCTACTCTTTGAAGCTTATTACATCTAGGATGGACCTAGAATAAAATGGATGTTCATGTTATTTGTAGCATTTGTACATGATGTATTCTTTGTTGAAACTTTTACTTGTAATGTATTAATGAAACTTATGTATAATATATTTGGAATAATAAATAGCGTTATGTGGCTGTGAACATCGTAACCTCACATCTCGACGTTTCCGCCGTCAAGGTTGGGGTGTGACAGATTGGTATCAGAGCCCATAACTATAGGGATTTAGGTTATTAGAAATGGTGACCTAGACTATAGTTGCATGAACCTCATAGAAAGATCCTTATACCTTGTGCTTACATGTTGTTTGCATGCTACATAATGCTATGCCTTTTGTGCAACTTGATGCCTTAGCATAGGATTGCCTTATGTATGCTTAAACTTAGTTACTTGTCTCCCTAAACTTAACTTTAGCTCTTTGATTCTCCCCGACAAATGAACTTCCTAAACTTATTCTCAACGACATGTGGAATCTACACTTATCATCTGGGTTCAATTCCTTAGACTCTATGTCTAATTTATGAAAATCTCATCAAGGTTTTGATTTCATAAACCAAAGAAATTTGTGTGACACATAGACACCTGTATTCTGGATTTCCTGGCAAAAGGCCTTCGGGCTAAGGCAAGCATATCGTATAAATCTCATTGTGAGACCAGTTATGCTTACCTGGGGATTTCTGGGATGAGTGATAAACTATGGTCAACATACACAAGTCTCTATGGCAAATGGGTCAATTTACCTTGACGTGTCAACGATTCCAAATGGTAATGCGTTACCAAATGGAACCATCCTCTTTGTATCTTAAAAATCTTTGATTCCTTGAACTGGTATCTCTTCATTCTTATCACGCATAATGTTCCTGTTAATATTGAACCTAACCTACATTTCAACTTTTACGTTTAAACACCGTTACACGTTGAGCGTTTCATGTAACTATTTCTATATCTTGACCAACGTGAACATGGATCTTGATATACCCAAAGATATGGGAATCTAAACTGAATGGTCATCAAAACTTTTAAACCGTTACTTATGGTTCTCAAGTCTTCTTAAGGATGTGTCCCATAACTAAGAACATGCAATGCTATAGGTGGAATTCTACATCTCGAGATACTTTGTCTAGGCAAAGTGTAAATGGTGATTTGACTCGATCATTGAATCCATTTACTTGACTCGAAACCTTGAGATGAGTGATCACTTATAAGTACGCATGTCTTTAATAAGGTTATGGCTGATCTCGTATCTTGAGAAGTCCATGTATTCCCTTCGATTGTGAATCGGATGTTCACATCTCATTGTGGTGTTGAATAATTTCCTGCCCTTGATTTCGTCTTCCCGATTGAAACCATCCAAGATTTGAACACCACAACAACTTCTGTTATCTCGAACTTTGATCTTAAGCTTGTAAGCATGATTTTTCCTTTTGTTACATTGATGTAAACTTGAAATTTTCCGAATTTCTAATTGATATTATTTTCCTTTCGTCGTTAAGTCAAACTCCGTACCGTCTGCACCGTGAGAGATGCAAGTGTTTGCAAGTCAAACTATGACTAAGAACACCGTATCTCCTAAATGATTCTAACTCATCAAAACAGGGGTGATTCCCTTACTTTGATGATTCTCTATTCGTTTCGATAAATGGTTTCCAATTGTGATTTATAAAATTTCATCCTCTGGATCGGGGTGATTTCCTTATCCCGAGGATTGACTTCAATTATTTTCTTTGGAATGGCATTTCACAAATGACATGATCTCACCAAAATAGGATTGAAACCCGTACTTTGGTGACAAATGTCAATCTTCGATTGTTTTCTTGCTATTATGAAATTCAATCATCAAGATAGGCGTGAATTCCATACCTTGATGATAATATCATCTTTATGAATTGTATTGTTCAAATGAGACGGCTTCATCAAAGTAGGAGTGAATTCTGGATTTTGATGAAGAAGTTCATCTTGTTATATTTTGTTTTTGTAAAACTTCACCGTTAAGATAGGAGTGATTTCCCTTACCTTAACGGTGAGTTACCTCGTCTTATTTTTGTGGATCCTCAACAAGGAGTTGGGATCGAACTTTTTGATTGGTAAGTTAGTGGTCATACCTTGGGAATACACCATCAAGTTAGGAGTGAAAACCACACCTTGATGACTATTCTCATTTTTTTTGATCTCCAACTTACCAAGGTTTTAATCAAGTGACAAGAAACATGTAGTAACTTGAAGGGTGAACCAATGTTAGTGTTTGGACCTATCAAGCCAAAGCATGATTTCTGAACTTGAAAGGAGACCCGAACACTCTAGGTTGATTTTGATTCCGAGCTTGGAGCATTTGAATTCTTAAATCGATTTCTTTCCCTTTATCTTCATGTTTTGACTCGATCTAGCTACATCGAACCATTTATTTCTTACTTATCAACTTTCACTTTGAGTTATCATCAACATATGATTGTGTGATGGTAGCCTTCTTAAACAATCTTTCTACTAAATAAGGGCATTATCAACTTGTGTTCATGTCTTTCTAGACACATAAATGTTCTCAGCTGTGCTTATGGGTATGATGAACCGCGTGTGCAAGCCGTACTTAGAAAACTATTTGCCGTTGCCTTTGTCGTTGATATTCTGAATTGTTTAAATTCCAATCCGATCATGAACGACGTTTTTGTTTAACTTTTACCCATAATTAAAAATACAATTCCCATTATTTTGGATAACTTTGAACTCATAATTTTGAAAATCTCTAAATCTCTATCTTGACTGCGACTCACAAGACTTGTTATTCATTCTGATGGGGACAAAGATGATCATGAATTTCCGCGATTGGTATTCATGGTTTGGCATAAAGGAAATGATGACGTAGCTGGGTATATTTCAAATTGCCTTGTACTTCTTGATGTCCTTTGGTGCATTATTGACCTATTGGCTTGTTTCTTCATTGATTTTGGCCTCCTAAATCTTAAACACATTATCCCAAATCTCTTAACGACCCTTAATAATCTTTTCCGAATGACTTCCCCTCAAATCCACACTTATCCTGAAAATCTATTACAATGATGTCCTCATTCTGAATTGAATCTCTAACCTTAACGAACACAATCCTTATATCAGCGTTACACTAGTTAACTTGAAACCTTAATGGCATAAGTAGACAAGAATCAATCATCTAAGATCTATGTTAAAGTTATTACTTGAGAAGCTTTTATATTCCATCCATCCAAAAACATCCTAAACTTATGCTTTGAGTCTCGTGTCACTCATACATACTAACTGCGTGACAAAACCTTCCCCGAATGTCTTGAAACCTTTAAGGTACAAACATTTATTATTAAAAATTTAGATAACAATCTTGTAACCTTTGTCAAGGAGCACATGAAATCATAATATAAAACTTAACAAACTTAAGCATACCATCCCTCATAATTAAACTCATTTGAATTTACAACGTTCCAAGTGTCACTTTCGACGTGTGTCATGAAATCAAGTCTCCTCACATCCTTGAAATTAGTCTTCTTGTGATTTAATTTCGGGACGAAATTTCTTAAAGTAGGGGAGACTGTACATCCGGCATTTCAAGTTATAAACCCGAACCCGAACTAAAATCGAACTATCTTACGATATGATTTCTTTATTTAACTTATTTTATTTATATTAATGAATTATATAGATTAGACGTGTAGTTTAAATTGATTTATTCAATTTATCATTTAAACAACTTATAATACTTGTTGATTTATAAATAATTCTTTTTCATAAAATTATAAACTTTATTAATCATGCTACAAACAAATAACTAAATGGAAAGACTTATTAAAACTTATAAAGTTAAAATGAATTTTATTATACTTTAAAGTTTTATAAGTATTATGAATTTTAAATATGAAAATAGTAATCAAATTATAAAGTTACAAGTTTTATAAAAGTTATAAAGATTAACAAATAAATAATTTGATTGATTATTCAAATTAGTTTTATAAAGTCTATAAATATTTTATAAAAAAGTTGTTAAAATTATAGGTATTCAAGAATTTAAATTTTAAATTATAATTATTCTTTTATTTATTTAAATTATTTTAATTTTTATTTATTCAAATGCAAATCGTAACCCCCTTTTAAAAGACTTATAAATCACCATTAACACCATTCATAACCTCCTTCTAACCTCAAGTATAAAGCAAGGCTTAGGCCTCACTTTTCATTTGCTCATTCTCTAAAAACCTCACTCTCATATCTTTCTTTCATCCATTGGTTATGATGAATTTGAAGAATTTATTTTACAAGAAATTTCAAGAATTCTTAATACTAAGGTAATCCTTTATGGTTTTTATATTATTACATTTTAATCATCCTAACATTCAATTGTTCTCATGACTTTATGTTCTTACTATTATTCTTTCTTCTACCAAACCTCTTTTTATTTTAATAATTATCATTTGATCATTAACATTTTAATAATCACTAATCTTATAATAATCACTAACATTCCTAAATTAAGCTAACAACACACTAACATAAACAAAGAATCCCGTTTGCATATGGACGGCTATGCCGCCGCATCGTTATTCTGCAAGATTATTGTTCTAAATGATGGCTATGCCAAAGTCTTAGAATATTTTTATAACTCAATGAAGACTAATATACCATATATTAACATAATAAATTTTTCTAACACGTTTTTTCATATTAACAATTTTAAAAGTGCACATAAGTGCCTTACTACAATTCTGGCAGAATATAGTCTTACTTCAACCGACCATAACTTGATCATACAAACTAAATTTGGGTAAACTCAGACCCAATGTTAAGTTCATTGAATTACCTTTTCAAAGACAGTTTATACGTCTTCAAACTCAATCGGACGACTCAACAATAGCCTTCACAAATAAGTGCGCATTTCAGCACCTCTGTCTTGTGATGCTTGTTTGACCTATTTAAAGATCTTTTCATAAAAATATTTCTGAATGAAAGTTGTCCGGGGAGACTTTGAACTAGTCAAGTATAAATTTTTTATAATTTTATGAAACCGTTTGCTATTTTTACAACCTGTTCAAACACTACCAAACATTCTGTCCAGAATCTAAAATTGATGCAATGATCCTTTTTCAATCTACCTTTCGCTTTTTAGCATCTCTAACGTTCTAACTTCTTGTAATGATTCCAACATCAAGTTATTGTTTTTCTATCATTTAGGAGATCACCTTTGACTCTTGACATCCAAGCTTTCTTATGTACTCTACAATCATCACTATACTTGTGAGTTTTCTATGTGAGTATTTCCATACCCCTTTTTGCTTATTTTCACACTTTGGGGTGAAACATGTTAACTTATTATCATTGCACTTGTAAACTTATTTGAGACTTGTAATCTTTATGGCAATTCATCATGCAAAGTTGTGGTTAGTTGAACTTTGTGGTTACCATGTTATGGCGTTATATGTATAATCATTAACTATTGCTAGCCCAGCGAAGTCATAGATCTATGGGCAAGACAAGCCTGCTTTGGTTGATCCAAGTACACTTAGCTGATCGTATATACTTTTAAAACGTTTGAGACTTGTAAAACTTTGTCGAGGTTTGATTGTTGCATTGTTCATAACATCCCTAATCACTTTATTCACTAACTTTGACTTGAATTGCCATCTTTTATATACTTATGTATTGAACTATGGAATGCTCACCAACATTTTTATGTTGACCTTTTTTTTTTAACATGTTCAGGTATACCTCAAGTTTGTGTTCTACTCTTTGAAGCTTATTACATCTAGGATTGGACCTAGAAGTAAAATGGATGTCATGTTATTTGTAGCATTTGTACATGATGTAGTCTTTGTTGAAACTTTTACTTGTAATGTTATTAAGAAACTTATGTATAATATTTTGGAATTAATAAATAGCGTTATGTGGCTGTGAACAATCGTAACCCTCACATCTCGATGTTTCCGCCGTCAAGGTTGGGGTGTGACAACCTTCATGTGGTTGAAAGGGACAGCATAGAACCCAACATCATCTCTATGCTACCCTGACAACTCACAAAAGGGTCCTTTCATCACCTCCCGAAGACACCAAGGGAGAACTTACTCAAGGAAGCCCATTCCAAAAGACAAGTTCTTCTCAAGCCTTTGTGTCTGCTGATGAAAGCTGTGGGAATTATCTTTTCACTCTTGAAGACCTGGACTGTATCATCCAGATGACCTGGAATACATGGAGATAGTTCAGCAGATGGCTCTCCTCACTCACAGAGCCAAGAAGTTCTACAAGAGGACAGGAAGAAGATTTCCAAGCAATGCTACCAGTGGTAAGTTTGGGCTGGATAAAAGCAAAGTAAAGTGTTACAACTGTAACCTTATGGGTCACTTTGCTAGGGAGTGTAAGGCACCTAAAGCAAATGGGGGCCAAACACAACCCAGACCAAACTACACTGACAAAGCCCCTCAGGCTGAGAAGACAAAGCAACATGCTGCTGTTGCTGTTGAAGAGGAGGCTTTGACTGGAGCTTTCAGGTGGAGGATGCTTCTCCCAACCAAGCACTGATGGCTGACCATGATGAAGCCAAGGTATTGGAACATCTCTGCTCTCCTGAATGCATTGCTAAAGTAAATAGATACAGGTCCTATAACTTAGAGATGAGATCTGATCTTGAGTCATTAAACATATTAAAATCTGATTTTAGAAAGTCTGAAAATGATTACAAGTTAAAGATAGAAGACTTGGAGAAAACCATTTCAGTACTAAAACATGAACATACAGATTTAGAACTCAGATCCAAGATCTCATCACTAAGTTGACTGAGTGCCAGGCTGAGCTTGTGATCAGCAAAGCCAAGGCAGAGAAGAGTGTTCTTGAAGAAGAGACCTTCAAGAACATGATATCCTCATCCCTGCACAACAAAGTTTGTTATCAAAAAGACAGGGACTGGGATCAAATGAGATAGCTCCTCCACACACAATCTTGTCTGTAAGATCTCCTAGGTGTGGAACTTGTGAAGATGAGCTTCCTCTCATAGATCCTATAAGTGAGGATGATGAAGAAGTGATAGTGAAGAATTCCTCTGAGAAGAGTGAAGAAGAGGATTCTTCCAAGGGCCACTATCCTTCTGAGGAGAAGAAATCAACTGTGATGACCAAGTCCAAGAGAAAGAACTTGATCAGAAGAGCAAAAGGAAAGCAAAGAAGGCTCAAGAAATCAAGGCTACTTTTGATGCTAAGCAGAAACAAGTGTTTATCTCTGCAGGTTTCAAAGTAGTAAGGACTGAAGACATCAACCAAGACTCCTCAGCTAAGAGTCATGGTTCTTGTTCAAATCATCTCAGTGCAAAGAAGAAGACTGAGCTGCTGTGTACCACTGCTGCACAGCCTGGACCATCAAACTCCAAGAACAGTTCAAAGCCCAAAAGAACTGTCTCAGCATCTACCAAGATGAAGGTGGAGAAGGGATGTGACCAAAGCCAGTCTTGCTCTCAAAAGGAGACTTCCTTGAAGAAGAAAATGTTATGTGTTATGTGTGAAAGTACTTCTCACATTGCTAAGGATTGCCCATACAATCCTAAAAGTACTGTCCACATGACCAATACAAAGACTTCAAAGAGTCTCAAGAAGTCTCAAGCTTCGGAAGGAAAGTCTGTTTCCTTCGGAAGCTCCAAATCAAAGAAGAGGTAAATGGAAAATTACCTTCGGAAGCAAAGTTGGTCTCGGAAGAAAGGAGTTCTTCCGAAGCACTGAAGTCTGCTGCAGTGACTGTAGATTCTTCCGAAGGATCAGTCATCAAAACTTGTGAAGTTCCAAAAGCTTCTAAGGTTTTGAAGGTCAAGTCCAAGACTCCAAAGGTGGTGTGGAAGTCTAAGAAAGACCAAATGACTGAGGTTTCTCCATCAACAACAGCTGAAGATCCCCATAGTACAACCATAGGATCTATTACTGTTGCATTACCTTCTATTACACTTAATGAGCCCAAGACAAGTAAGGCTTGGGTTTCCAAATGTAACTAATCATTTTCTTTGTGCAGGAACAGCTCAAGACAAACAGGAATGTCTGGATAATTGACAGTGGCTGTTCCAGGCACATGACAGGCAATAGGTCTCTACTCCATAATTTTGAGAGAATTGATGGAGGACCAGTTGCTTTTGGAGGAGATGAAGGTGGTTACATTTCTGGAAGGGGCAAGGTCACAAATGGTAAGCTCAGCATTGAGAAGGTAAACTTTGTTAAGGAGCTTGGGTACAATCTTCTGAGTGTATCCCAATTTTGTGATCAGAGTCATAACATGCTCTTTACTGAGCATGAGTGCATTGTTCTCAAACCTGGAGTGGTCATTCCTCATGAGCATATCCTGCTCAGAGCCCCCAGGAAAGGGAACATGTACAAGATGGATTTGCAAGAAACATCTCCCTCTGGAGAAGTTTCATGCTTTCTATCTAAAGCAAATAGTGATGAGTCTTTCTATGGCATAAAAGAATGTGCCATGTAAACTTTAAGAACATGAATAAATTAATTAACATGATCTGGTAACTGGAATGCCAAAGAAAGAGTTTACAAGTGATGATCATTGTGTTGCATGCCTGAAAGGGAAGCAACACAAGGTATCTCACAAGCCTAAGGAAAAGAACTCCATCACTACTCCCCTACACTTGTTACATATGGATCTCTTTGGCCCCACCAGTGTAATGAGTTTAGGAAGGACCTCTTACTGTCTGGTGATCACAGATGATTTTACAAGATTCACTTGGGTTTCTTCCTTAGAACTAAGGATGAAACCCCTGAGATTCTGAAGAATTTCATCTTAAAAGTTGAGAATCAATGTGATCACAAGGTCAAAACCATAAGATGTGATCAAGGAACTGAATTCAAGAACCAAATCCTTGATACATTTTGTGATGAAAAAGGTATTACAAGACAATATAGTGCTCCCAGGACTCCTCAGCAAAACGGAGTTGCTGAGAGGAGAAACAGGACACTTATTGAAGCTGCAAGAACTATGTTGTCTGACTCTAAACTGCCTATCACCTTCTGGGCAGAGGCAGTTAATACTGCTTGCTATGTGCAAAACAGAGTTTTAGTAGTTAAGACACATGGTAAGACTCCTTATGAACTTTGGCACAAGAGGAAACCTTTCATTGGTTTTCTCAGGTCATTTGGATGTCCCTGCACCATCTTGAATACCAAAGATCAAATTGCCAAGTTTGCTGAGAAATCAGATGATGGACATTTCATTGGATACTCTTCCCAAGCTAAAGCTTATAGAGTATACAATCTCAGAACTAGAATTGTTGAGGAGTCAGCCAATGTGACTTTCAATGAGCACACTCCTTGTGTGGCTGGTTCTGGTCCGGATTGGCTGTTTGATCTTGATTTAGTTACCAACTGTTTTAACAAATCTTGTGAGCATGTTTCAGGATCTGCAGAAAATCTAAATACAGGTGATCCTGATCCAAGATTTGAGCTAGGAAGACCTTCAACTCATACATCTTCAGCTCCAGTTGGAACTACTTCAGCAAATGAGGTTTCTATCAGCACAACAATGACAAATTCAGCTGATACATCTGGCATGCCTTCAAATTCCAGCTCAGAGGCCTCTCAACCAGATAAAGAACCTCACTTGTAGAAGACAACAATGGTGATGGTGATAGTGATCAGGAATTTCTTGATGCTAATAACCATACCATAGATGACAACATCAATGATGTCACACACTCATTGGATCAAGTTAATCTTGATAAGTGTGATAATGTGGAGGGTGAATCTTCCAGACCAGATCTAAATTTCTCAAATTTGGATCTTTCTCAGCAACTTGCTGTGATCCCTCAGCTAAGGATCCACAAGTCTCACCCCACCACAAACATCATTGGAGATGTTGTCACAGGGGTAAGAACAAGAGGACAAACCCATGAAGCAAATGTTTGTCTTCACTCTTGTTTCTTATCTCAGATAGAGCCCAAGAAAGTTGATGAAGCTCTAAAGGATGGAAGTTGGGTTGAAGCTATGCAACAAGAGCTGCTTCAATTCAAAAGGCAGAAAGTTTGGAACCTTTGTCCTCTTCCTCATGGGAAGACTACCATTGGAACCAAATGGGTTTTTAGGAATAAGAAGGATGATAGAGGAATCATCATCAAGAACAAGGCAAGACTAGTTGTTCAAGGATACACACAAGAAGAAGGGATTGACTACACTGATGTCTTTGCTCCTGTAGCAAGACTAGAAGCTGTTAGGATATTCCTGGCATTTGCTGCATCCAAGAACTTCAAGGTCTACCAACTTGATGTAAAGTGTGCTTTCTTATATGGAGTGATTGATGAGGAGGTTTATGTCAAACAGCCACCTGGTTTTGTAGACCCTGATCATCCTGATTATGTCTGCAAGCTTGACAAAGCTCTTTATGGGCTGCATCAGGCACCCAGGAAGTGGTATGAGACACTATCTGAGTATCTTTGTAAACATGGATACAGGAGATGTACTATAGATGGAACTCTCTTCATCAAAGGACAGGGAAATGACTTATTGCTGGTTCAAGTATATGTAGATGACATCATCTTTGGTTCAACTAATCCAAAGCTCTGCAAAGACTTTGAGAAGCTGATGAAAGACAGATTTGAGATGAGTTCAATGGGAGAACTCAACTTCTTTCTGGGAATTCAAGTGAAGCAGGTTGAAGATGGCATCTTCATAAGTCAGTCAAAGTATGTTCAAGACATACTCAAGAGGTTCAACATGACTGATTGTAAGATTGCTAAGACACCCATAGCCAGAAACCACTCCCTTGGTCCAGATCTTGAGGGGGAGTGTGTAGATGAACATTTATACAGGGCTATGATTGGGTCTCTTATGTATCTTACAGCTAGCAGGCCTGATATCATGTTTGCTACATGTATTTGTGCAAGATATCAAGCCAACCCTAAGATGTCTCACTTAATCACTGTGAAAAGGATTTTAAGATACCTCAAAGGTGCTTCAACACTTGGTCTATGGTATCCAAAGAATCCAAATTTCAATCTGTATGCCTATACAGATAGTGATTATGGTGGTTGCAATATGACTGCAAAGTCTACATCTGGGGGATGTCAATTCCTTGGTGGAAGGGTGGTCTCATGGCAATGCAAGAAACAATCCTGTGTGTCTGCATCAACTGCTGAGGCTGAATACATTGCTGCTGCAAGCTGCTGTGCTCAAGTGCTTTGGATTCAAAATCAGATGCTGGACTATGGATTTAACTTCAAAGAGACTCCTATCCACATAGACAACAATAGTGCTATCTCTATCACTGAGAACCCTGTGCAGCACTCAAGGACCAAACACATCAACATCAGGTATCATTTAATAAGAGATAACTATGAAAAGGGATTAATTAAACTAGTCAAAGTTCATACAGATGAACAATATGCTGATCTGTTCACAAAAGCTTTTGATGAACAGAGATTTAAGTATCTGATATCAGCTATTGGGATGATTAACTTTGAGTAGACTTTTTCTTAAAACTAATTCTAATTATTTCTTCTTAAAATATGTGTGTCCTAAGTTGTCTAGTTCATCACTTTCATAAGCTCATGTTTTCTTTGGATGTAAAATTCTTTTTGAAGACTTTCCTTAGATTCTTGAAAATTTTTGATACTTCGGAAGATAAAATTTTATCTTCGGAAGAAAAACATGTCTTCAAAATAAATAACTGTCTAAGAGATTTTACCTTCGGAAGAAGTCAAAATTCATCTTCCGAAGCTTAAAATTCTTATCTCAGACACTTATTCATTTTTAAGAACCTTTTCCTTCCGAAGCAAAATTAACCTTCGGAAGCTTTGTTTATTTCTATACAAAGCATCCAAGGGTTTATTTCTCTTCCGAAGCATAAATCTTCAAGACTCTCAGGAAAATCTTCCGAAGCCATTTTAGCTTCGGAAGCTTTTTCAATCAAAACTTCCGAAGACAAATAACTTCTTCGGAAGCTTTTCGAATTCCAAGAAAACTACTTTTTGAGCAAAAGTAAACTACCTTTTCAGAGGTGGGACCGACTTCCGGATTTCAAAGTTTATCCTCTTTCATTAACTTTGGTTCAAATCCCTTTTCACATAAATACCCAACGGTTCCCCCTCTTTCCCACTATCTTCCTCAATTCTACTATTCTCTAACCTAATTCTCTAAACCGCCTTTGCTTTCTACCTTTCTTCACCCTTAAGCTTCTAAAATGGCCAACCTTAACCGCAGAAACAACCCAGATTTCTCCATGCAACTTCACAGGCAACATAATCAAGTTGCTCTGTTAAGCTCTGAGAAAGATGCAAGTTTCTCAGAGATTTGCCAATTCTTGACTCTGTCAAACTATTTCACCTCCCTGACCATTGATCCTACTCTATATGAGGATCACTTGCTTGAATTTGGAAGACCTGCCAAGAGGTCATTATGGATGGGGAGAAGGCACTGTCTGCCACAGTGCAAGGGAGGACAATCTTCATCACTCCGGCCATCATTAACCAACATTTGCAGCTGGATGATGAAGAAGGTGAGGTGTCCTTCCCAAAAGAAGCTGTTAATCATTCTTTTGAGCAGATGGGCTATGAGGGAGATTTCTCTGTAAAGACCTTCAGGAAAGGGAAGGTCTCATCCCAATGGAAATTCCTGCTCCATGTGGTTATCCACAGCTTATCAAACAAGCATGGTGGATGGGACCAGATTCCTGAGGATCTCTCCTTTATAGTTCATGGAATGGTTCAGGGGGTCAAGTTCAGGTATTCATAATTTGTTTATACTAATTTACTTGCAAACTTAGACTCCTTAGAGTATTACATGTTTCCTAGATATGTTCAACACATTCTCAACTGTGAACTGGGCTCACAGTTGA
Organism: Flaveria ramosissima; assembly: GCA_025215565.1. Lineage (NCBI taxonomy): Eukaryota > Viridiplantae > Streptophyta > Magnoliopsida > Asterales > Asteraceae > Flaveria > Flaveria ramosissima. The sequence continues at coordinate 74,328,914 of CM046040.1, forward strand.
GGGAAACAAGTAATATTCTTAAATTGGGACAGATGAAGCCCGGCATCTTTAAAATAATGAAGAAGCCAACTGTAGGCTTCTCAGGGGTAGAAACAGCCCTAGTCCCAAAAATGTTAGAGCTCATTGCTCAAGGTGACAACCTAGCAACACAAGCTAGTGTTGAACCCACACCTCTTTTACCCTTACCCTAAAAAGACCAGAAATCACCCTCACCTACCAAAGAAAATCCAAACGAACCCCTACTCAGGCTATTGAGTCTGTGCAGGCCCCCAAATACTCACCTTACAGGAAGAAGTGGACACTAGAGCTCCCACTTCTCCTGAGGAGCAAACCACTCCCATTACTTCACCTATCAGGGCTGAGGTTCCTAAGCTCACCCTATGAGCTCACTAGCCCAACAGCCTTAAGCCTTCACTCTGAGTCTCAACACTCAAGTGAACAACCTTCAGGGGACAGCTACCATCCCCAGCCTTTGGATCTCAACCAACCAACTTCCCAACCTATCCTTTTATACTGATGAAGACTTAGGATTCAGTGAGTACCATGAGTCTCTCTTCTCCTCCCCTACTCAAAGAGAGATGAGTACCTCTGACTCTCCTCAGTCTATCCCACATCAGTCACCTACTACTGAGGTGGACACTTCTGAACCTGTTCAGGATGTCCATATGGAAGAGGCTCTCACTTTTGAAAGTGATTACATCATTAAGACCTCAACCATGGCAACTCAGCCCACTGGCATCTCAACTGAGGCTGCCAGTGAGCAGAGGAAAACCAGCAGCCAAGAAACTCAAGCTGGTGGTGAGAGAGAGGACTTTGGTCCAATCATCTCATCCCCCAATGATTCTTCTGATGAAGAGAGGGGAATTTGAGACTAAAGGTGCAAAAATTGTCAAAAACATGCACCTATTTAGTCTCTAAGGTTAGTCACTTGGAATCTCAGGTGACTACCTTACAAAACAGGGTCAATGATCAGCAACTCCAGATTTCATATCTGCAGGAAAAACTAGCTGGGAGACCTTTAAGGAGAGCTCAACCAGGAACACAAGAACCTGTGGAAGTGATTGATCTATCCTCCAGCTCACCTATGCAAGTGGGTGATGCTACCAAAAAGGGGGAGAAAGTTATTACAACCACAGAACCTGGGAGTTCTTCAGAGAGAATGGACATAGAGGACTCACCATCCTCACTTGCTGTTGTGCATTCTCAGCAACTTCCTCAAGTTCACATTAATGTGGACTCTATAGACTCACTCATCAGGAGTCTCTTTGAGGAAGGTATACCAAGGGTGTCTCATCTCCACCACAAGGAACTGGCAACTACATCATAAGGTGGAGGTATGATGATGACAGGAGAGCCCTTATACTACAGAGTTCAAGGCCAACAAGAAGTTTTTCAATTCCAAAGCTTGAGCTTCTATGAAAGACTGGATTTAGTCAACTTGCCACTTGTCAATCCAAGCAATTCAAGACAAGCTGACAAGCTGGCTCAAAGAATCCAAGACAGGATCCTTGCAGAGTTCACTCTAAGAAGGAGACTTAGGCAATCAGGCAATGTCATCGGTCAACTGGATGTTGAGGTGGACCCTAAGATTAGTTTCATAGGGGAAACCTTGACTGAAGGCCCAGTGGCAGAACCTGAGACCCCTGTCTCATCATCAACAACTGCTGCAGAGGTCCAAACCCATCTGAGACACCTGCTGGTGAAGGTGTTTCTCAGCCTCTCTCTGGCCAGAGCATGGAAGCTACTCCAAGCAATGAAGGCCAAGCCTCAATCCACCCTTAGTCACAAAGGTCTGTTGGTGACAAAGGGAAAAGGATAATGACTCCTGAAGAAATTGAGGAGGAAGAGAGAGAGAGAGGAAAAGGAGACTAAGGGGAGAAAGTTCTACTGGGTCATCTAGCTTCATGCAAGCTGCAATCAGGGCTGCCCCCAGACCAAATACTCAAGATGATGAGTTAAGGGTAGTCAGGATTACCTACTTACAGACCAGGAACTATGACATTGATGAAATCATCTCCCTCCCCTTAGAAGAGTTAAATGAACTGGCTGACATGGAGGTGTCAAGAGAGTTGAAGGAGAAAGAGGATGCAAGGTTACTTCTCCAACTCAAAGAGGAGAAGAGACAGAAAAGACTTTACAAGCATGCTCCCACTCTCTCACCAGTTCAAGAAAGTCTTGCACAGGAAGATGTGGCTTCACAAGAACCTCAGGTAGATAAAGAAGAAGATAGGATCAAGATGATCAACTACCTGAGTGCCACAGGCTTCTATCAGGCAGATGCACTTCTTCCCCTGTCCTATGACTTCATTGAGTTCAAGTACCTAAAGCAACTTGAGCTTGAGCTAGTCAAAGAAAGAAAGACAACTAAAAGGAAGCTAAGGGAAGAAGCTGCAAAGTCAAGAGCCATCATTCAAAAGAATGCAAAGAAGTCTGCTGACAGACAAAGAATTGTGAGCTTCTTGAAGCTATATGGATTCTCCGGAAGGAGACTTGGCCCCATGTCTCTATCCACTATGGATGAGCATATTAGGGTGATCAAGCAGAAGATTAAAAGTGGAGAACTCATTGACTTGCACTCTCTTCCAAGTCAAGTCCCACCTGAAGTGGAGGTCAAGTTTGAACAACCAGAGACACCTCAACCAGCACCTCCAGCTGAGCCTCAGCAAGCTTCATCTTCTGATCCTAGGCAGGGTCAAACTCCCTCTCCTTCTGAACCTGTGAGGGAGGAACACCCAACTGAGAAAGACACTGATGATCAACATGGTGCTGCAGACCAGTCTTCTCAGTTAAAGACATCCAAGAGGAAGAAGAGGATGGCTTCTACTCCAAAGACTAAAAAGAAGAAGCCAAAGTCATCTACCTCTGCACCTCAGGCTGAATCAGATCAACCTGAGGAAGTGTATGATGAGGCAGCCCAATCAACTCCTATTCAAGTGGCTCCTCTAACTACTGAGACACCCATCTTGTCCTGGACTTACTCTACCAATCCAGAAAGGTGGAATGTTATTAGAGATCAAGGAGTTGAGAATGTCTACTCATGGCAAGACATAATCAACTTACCTTTGCATGATCTCTTTGAGATGAGAAGATACTATGAGAGTCTTGATGATCCTGACCATCTAATGAAGAAAGGAATGGTCTTGATTGTACTGAAGACTACCAACATTTGAAGATCTTCTAAGTGTTTTGGTAGCATCAGCCTAGGGGGAGTTTGTAAGGATTCCTTAAGTCTGATGCAACCCAAAACATTCTAAGTGTCTCAGCAACATGCACCAAGTACTGAAGTGAAGAATGCTTCGGAAGTTTTACACAATGCATTAGAAAATACTCTAAGTGTAAAATCTTCCGAAGCCAAGACCAATATCTTCCGAAGCCAAACATGAAGTCTTCCGAAGCCTCAGAGACAAAGTCTTCCGAAGCTTCAACCTATGAAGACAGATTTCTTCCGAAGACTTTTAGTACACATGCTTTATCTGATGTACTGTTCCATAAAGCACCTTTTCCGCTGCATCTCTGTAAAGTCACCAACTTACATGAGTTGGTGAAAAGGGCCTTGCTTTTGGTAACTGTACATTGAGGTCTTGAGTCTGTAACTTTCCACTTTATGTACTTTATCCTTTTTGTAATGTATAAGGATGTGAGCTATGGCATGTCATAGTCACAAGGTCAAAAGGCAGATATGCCTTTTGATCCTACAATTGATTTTGTTAGTGTCTAGTCAATTGTATCCAGCTGGCTTTCAAAGTATAGCCGGCTGTAGGTTGTAGTATAAGTATTTCAAGTTCTTGTATCTTTCTTTATGCTTTGTAACACTTGTAAAAGAACTTGAGAAAGCAATATACTGCCTCCTTGAAACCCATACTCTCTTGTTCTGTCTCTTGCTTTACTTGTGTTCTTTGTATCACTTTGGTTACCCAGTTCACTGTTTGATTAAAGTTTAGTTAGTCTCCTCATTGTGTTGTTGTGTTGTAATTGTGTTTAAGCCCTTAAACGGTCCTGCAAGAACTCTTAACTATAATAGTTTAATAGTTTTTATGTGTCTTTTTTTATACTTTTTGAAGCTATAGGTACATACATCAAAGCAAACAAATATTGTCCTTTTCTCATGTATCTTCTCTACTCATTCTTCTCTATCTCTCTTAATCTCATTTACTCTTTATCTACAGCTTCTCGTTTTTTCTATTGAAGTCAAACAAAGAAGCCGCGAAAGTGTCGTTCGTTAGAGCCGAACTCAAGTGACTTATTCCGTTCATCTTCATCAAGGAGATGCCTTTGGTTTTGCTCGTTGGAGATGAGGTCACGAACTGCATCATCAACGGAGGAACTTGTTGTTTCGACTTAGTTTTCCCATCGTCTTTGGATTTCGGCTGAGCTTTGTTCCGACCCTTTGATGCCGATGATTTGGCTTTCTTTGACGCAAAGGCTCTTAAAGATACGAGCTACTAAGCTGTCAAAGTCGATGCTGCGATTATAATGGTGATGTATGTCTTGATATTTATTTAACTTTTTAATAAAACTACAAATAAATAATGAATCCTATTTAGAAAACAATAAGTTTTATATTTGTAAAGTTTAAATTTGTATAATATATGATTTAACTTTTTATCATTTTCTTTTTAAGGATCTCATAAGTTTTATTCAAATTTGGATAATAAATTTTGAAGTAACTATTTATGTTTACTTTTTATACCCTAAACCGAAAACTTAATCAATTAGAAATAAATAAACCCCGAACCAAATTATGAATTCGGGTTATTATGCAAAGAAAAAACTTCAAACTATTCGGATGATAACTATTTGTGTACGTTACGAACTATCCTATCCATATTACAAGCTCCAACCGGTGCAACGCACCTAGGAACAATTCTAGTAAATATAAAATTAACCTAAAATTAAACAATTAAAACATTAAATATATAATTAACATAAAACTAAACAAATCCTAACTAATTAAAATTAAGTTAAAATTAAAGAATTTCTAACTAAATGAAAATGACAAATCAATTCCCGATTAAAAGCTCCCAAATTACTAACTTAGCAAACGGTCTTCCATGAACTCATTGGTATTCAACACAAGATTTTTAAACATCGGTTGTATCATTGTTAGGATCTTGCAAAAGATTCATCCATCTACTATCGATTAATGAAATCTTTTCAATAACTGTCTTTATTCTTCTCTATTTTCTTGTTATTTCATCTCTTGTACACAACTCGATCGAATAACCTATTTATTCATCAAATTATCCTTAACGTGGTCCAAGAAATCATCAATGATGGTGGTAAGATCGAACTCGGTCTAAACGTGTACCAACGAAGTTTCCAATACGCACTCTTCGTCATCGCTCCAAAAGCAAGATATTTTTTCGAGTGTATTGTGTTTTTAAATGTTGGAGAAAGATTAGAAATTACAAATATGAAAGTACAAATACGAAAAAAATACAAAATGTTATAACTAAAAAAGAAAGTACAAATACGAAAAAAATACAAAATGTTTTAACCGTGTTCAAGACGACGAGAGGAACTTGAAGGTCCCGAACACTCGTTGGAATAACTGCCAGCGCTGCCACCGTGGGGTCTCTTTTTCCGACAAGGTCAACGGATGGGGCTGCACTCTAGGGTTTCAAGATAAAGAAAATGGAGAAAGAGATGAATTTATCGATAAGGTTTGGTAGTGGCTTTCTTTTGGCGTCAATTCATATCGCGAAAAATCTTGCTTCGCATCGCGTTTGTTTATGTTTTTATTTTTTGAAATGGAAGAACAATTATAATCAATATAATAAATAATGACGAAGTATTTATTTAGTCATATTTATATGTTGGTTGGTTAACCAGGTTAAAACACATTAATGTCACATATTTACGTGTTTAATTGTTTTTAAGACTTTTCTTGCACAAAACATTAATATTTGTAACTCGTTGAATGTGTCTGGCTATCCGCTATTGTTTGAGCATGGAGATATTGAATCGGGATTCAAATGAACCTAGATTTCTTAAAGGGCCATATTATTGTGGTTTTGGTCTTTATTGGGCTTAGTTTGTTCAATTGGCTTCTTGTTAAGCCTATTCTTGAAGTATTAATCAAGTTTCTTTGTTATTTCACATGTGATACTATAGCTTAAAGCCCTCTTTATCTTTTTTTAATTTAGCGTTCTTGAATCATGGTTAATATTTAGCTCTTTATCATGCTTTACTTTAGTTATACTTTGGCACTTTACCATATTATTTTGTATAATACTTTAACATTTTATAATTTTCTTAAACCATTCACATTGTTGCTTCCTATGTCTTTTACAAATATGTAACCTATTAAGGATCGGGGCGGAGCATACTCATTTGCGAGGACCATACCTTACTTACAGAGGTTTTGCCTCAGTTGTCGATGTATTATTTACTCAAGTTACAGAGTAATTATCTGCAAATTTGGTCTAATGGTTAGGTGGTACATAGGCTTTGCTTTGTATGGTTGAGGGGCTTTAGGTCACTTATGAAGGTCATAAGCTACTTATGAAAGTTATGAGCACTTGTGGAGGCTATGAGCACTTGCATAGGCCGTGTCCATGTATTTATGAAGGCTATTACTTATAATTTTTCACAAGTGTTATTTTTAACGGAGGTTAGACCTCACTTACGGAGATTAGGGGCTGAGTTGCGGGGTCTTTAATACTTGTGTAGGCTTAAGTAATCCTCATGCTTTTTTGTTTGATTATTCAAATAACTTTCTTTTTTGTTTGATTATTCAATTATTAATACTATAAATCTATCAGCTATCTTTTAGGGTTTTAAATAAACATTCTTGCATATGTGAACTTGTAAACCCTAGTCTTTCTTTATAAAAGTGTAAACTTATCTTGAAAACTTCATCAAACTTTATCAACACTAAAGCATGTATGCATACCAACATTAAATAATTTAAAACGTATAACATAAGGACATTTAGGACTCACCTTTAGTAAAAAAACTTGAACAAAATCTTAGAAATGAGGCTCTTCATGTCGAGATCTAATCAATCAAGACGAAAGCAAACCTTAACACTATATCTAGCTATAGTATGTTCCTAAGCATAGTGATGCTTGGATCTATGAAAAGGATGATGCAAATTATACCATTCATCCTTTCAATGAAATGAGGCTTTACCCGCGATCTCAAACTCTCTTTTAACGGTTTAGAAAAGTTTGAGTGAAATAAAATATGGAGGAGGCGACTCTCATTCTTTCAATAAGGGACATATTAGGGTTAACCCTCGTTTGCACTTTATTACTCCATCATTATACTTTTAATATTTTTAACCCTAACCTTTTAAATTTACTTTATTTTCTAGAAAAATTAGTCAGTACCCTTTCTAAAAGTGGGGATATTAGGAGTTTCCCTCTTTTGCAATTTAGTACACTATCTTTCATCTTTTAACACTTTTGACCCTAAACTTTTAAACTTACTTTATTCGTAGGAATATGTGGCTCATTACAATCGTTTATTCCAAACCAAGGAAGATGACTAGTTGGACCCCTACGTGAGAGATCGGTTCATACTATCATGATGAACATTCTCATACTAACTCTCATGAAGAGGGTAATCTTGACGCAGTGTTGAGAAGTTGATTGACCGTATGATTGCAATCGTTGTGGGATAATCGCAAATGGACGAGGGTGAAAAACAATTCTAACCATCATGGGAAGAAGAAACCATTAAGAAACATAAATGCCGCACCTACAAGATGTTCAAATCTTGTGATCTGACTGACTTCACAAGCAAGGAAGGAGCCATAGCTAGGACCATTTGGTAGCCGGAAGGAACTGTATTAGTCTTTAAAATTAGCGATTACAAAGAGGAAAATAAGATTAGATATGTAGCTTATTAAATCATTTTAGTATGAGACACTCTTATGTTATTAATTGAATGTCTTAATTTTTGTTGAAATAAAATTATTTTCAATAACAAACTAACATATATAGAATACGCTTTGTGAGGGTTTTTTTTTTGTAAATAGAAACTTAGATGAAAACAATTCGCGATGATATATACGGAAACCACAAAAAAGTTATGTCATCGTAAAACTCACGTAAAGAAATACGAAAGCAAATTATAGAAAAACAAACAAACTAAAAGAGAGGAAGTTAAAAAAAATCCATTTTAAATAAAACTTAAGATAAAAAAAACTCAATAGATTTAATAGGTCAAAAAATTAATATTTTTAAAAAATAAAAAGAACGTTGAAGAGGGACGTTGAATCGTGAAAAAAAGTAAACTTGAATATTTGACTCTAGATTTAAATAAAATTTATTCTGAATCTTAAATTTAATAATTATTAGTATTAAGCCCCCACCCCATGTTACGGCAGGGGGCGTAAAACCATGCCAAGTAACATGAATGTCATATACCGTCAGTGACCACCAACACCGGAAAATCTTATATTAAAAAAGAAATAAGAACAAAAAAAACCGAACAAAAAATAGACGTAAAAACATTGAATCACGCACATGAAACGTAAAATATTATAAACTAAGTTGATCTATGACCCGCATGTTGTGTCAGAACCGTTAAAGGGGGAGAAATAAGCGTAAACGTTGAACCACACGCGCACGTTGCGGTTTGCTAACTCGTAAAATTTGCAAAATGAAAAAGTATAAAATATGAAAAGTATAGGAGACAAAGTTGAAAATAAAAAATTATAGAAATTAAATTGTAAAGGGTTATTGGATTTTAATAATCCCAACTCTTATTTATTGGCAAAGATTAATCTCAACTCAGGAAATGTTTACAAACACTTCTAACTTTGAGTTTATTTTCCTTCAACAATCCCTTACTAACTGAGAGTTAACATTCGTTAGTTTTTTTTGATGAAATGAGACTAACTTTGAGCTATTTTTCAACTCCGCCGCCGCCCAACCTCTATTAGATCCTTTTTTAGTGTATAGCATCCATCGTCACTTGAAATCTACCTTTAACGAGTCAAATGATTCAAATCAGAAGGTGAAGATTGACGAGTTTTACGTTGCAGAAGTTTCAGATTGACGGACCCAAAAGTTGATTTCAACTTTGTGCTTAGTGTTTTGGCCATATAAGAAGTCCACGTTATTAAAAAACTAACGGTGTTAACTCTCAGTTAGTAAGGGATCGTTGCAGAAAAATAAGCTCAAAGTTGGGAGTGTCCCGTAAACATTTGCTGAGTTAAGATTAATCCCGACCAATATATAAAAATTGAGATTATTAAAATCCAATAACCCAATTATAAAAGATGTAAAAGTATTAGAGTTAAAAGTACAAAATTACAAATAAAAAAACCAAAGGTACAACCCATTAAACATAAAGTACAACACATGATGCATAAAAATGTTAATAATTAGTATTATATATAATATATAATTTCATAGTAAAGTTGATAAGCTTATGGTATAACAATCTAATGTCAAATAAATTTGTAAAGTATAAAGTACAATCACCTAATACATAACATAGTTGAAAATTAGTATTATATATACTTTAACAACGGTAATAAACAAAGGAAAATATGTGAGAATGATTATCTATTTTAAAATCTAAGGGAAAAAAGAACAACTAAAAACACATGCACCAAATACTTATACCATTTATGATGCTTTGATAAGTTATATAAGCACCTATTCACAAAACACATTTTACTATATATATAACTAGTTTTAGTAAATCCATATATTGTACGTGTTAATAAATAAACTATTAAAAATAATAAAAATTTATTAATTATAAAAATTTATTCTATTATAATATATGATTAAAATTATGTATGAATACGGATCATAATAAAATAATAATATCAACTTTTTAAACTTTTGGTTTTAAACTTATTTTTTCAAAAAAAAAAATAATAATAAACATTTTGTTTAAAAACAAATCATATTAAAAATATCATGCTTAAAAATTTTCTTATTATAACTCTCAATTTTAATTATTTTTGGTATATAAAAAATTTACTTTTTAAAAACATTAATTTAATAGAAAAATTTCTTATTTTATAGAAATTTATTTCTTTAGAAATAACATTAATAATAAGATATCTTTCTTAATTTATTAAAACTTATTTTTAGATATTTTTTAATCTAATAAAAAAAGTTAAATAATATTATTAATAATTAAGGTAATTATTTAATAAAAGAAAGAAACGAGAAAATTTTGATGAGAATGAATGTATGGCTACCACGTTACCACGTGTTCATCATAGTTATGTTTTTATTAAGGTAGAGAGATAAATAAACAACCAAAATTTTCTTTAAATAGGATTTGATATGAAATAATGATAGACAAAATTGAATGAACTATGATTGTAAAATAAAAAAAAGAAAACTATGATTTGTTGGATGGAATAGAATCATCTATTACATAATAATTCTTATTCTCTCTTACTCTAAGCATCGAAAGATAATCCTCTTCACCCTCCTCTAATTTTTTTATTTTATTTCCTCTTTTAGCCTTAGTTCCCACACCAACCACCACCACCTCCGTGTTCTATTACTTAGTTATTTTCTTGCCTAATAAATAACATAAAATAATTATTCATCCTACAAAATAATTAAACAAAATAATATAATAATAACAACCCGTTTTGTTTTTCATCTATTTTATTTATTCGTCCATTCCATTCATTCGTCTATTTCATTGTATATAAAATATACTCGTCGCTTCGCTTACTAATTATACTTTTTACCTTTCTACTATTATAATTTTGTGTGTATATAATCAAATACCATGTCATATTATAGAGGTCAAATGCGGCGTATACTTGTTCTTATGAAGTTTATCTAGGTGTATGTACAAGCTACACGTGGCTATATGCATATACCTAAACCTCCGAACCACTAACACGTAATGCATTCCATAAAACATGTATCATATAGCCGCATTGTAAAATATAACAATGAAATAATCTCTTATAGCATTATTAAATATATAAATTTGTCCGTTTTAGCAACTTTCCCATCAAACACACACAACTTTAGACTCTTATAAATTTGATATTTTGATTATATATAAATAAATATACAATGATAATGGTAAGTATACGTGTCACATGACTGTCACCTTTGAATGGTGATAAATAAATGCATTATTATGCATTTTGTGGCAAATTAAGTCGTCGGTGAATTGAATCCACGAGGAGAATGGTGATCAGCACTACCACCACCGATCACGATCAGAGCCTTCACTCTACCTTTGCTTCTAGATATGTCCGTACATCTCTTCCTAGGTACCTCTATAATTCCCATATAGTTTTTATTCTAATTTTTATTCATTTACATAATATTAAGATTATATGATTTGGGTTACCGGATTCTTTTCAAAAGCCATAAGATGGTTTTATTTGTATAATTTATTTTGTCTAAACTTTTTTTCTTTTTGTAATGGAAAGACGTATACATCTAATATACTCTTAAAGGGACCATGTACACTTAATTTAATGGTTTTGTTATTGAAAACAAACCCAACCCCTTATGTTGTTTTAAATCTTGTAACTTGATATAAGAAAAAGAAATATTGTTATATGTATTTTGATCATAGGTAACATATTTCAAGATTACTTAACTTAGTTATTACTAAAAGGCTTATGTGTCTAATGGAATCAAAGTCCTGTAATAACCAAAAAGTGTTGTGGGGTTTATTTGTTGTTATAAAATTTGGCTTAATTAGTCATGTGCCAGTTGGAATCTCGTTTTAGTTAAATGGTGTTATTGTAACTAGTTATTTTTTAATAAGATTTTATATATGTATATATATACAGGTTAAAGAAACATTTGAAAATTTTGTCAAACATCTCGATTTGATGCATTGAGTTAAGGTGTTGTGATGCACTGATTTGTAACATTGTGTCAAAAACGTTCGATGTTGCATCAAAACATCAAAACATTTGGTAGCGCGTCGACCATCTTAAGTGTGACCGTGTAAAACATTTGGTGCTAAAGTTAAAACATTACGTGGTGTGTCCAATTCCATAGGTTTGAATCGTCGGGATAATAAGTTTTAATGCATGTGTATTGATGGTGCCTAACACATTACAATGGTGCGTCTAAGTTTGCAAAGAATGTTTCACTCTTATAGTGAGTTTTGAACTTCTGATACATAAACTAATGTAGTCGCGCCCGTTATAACATTGCATCATGCTTAATATGAGTTTGAGTATATTACAACACGAATGAAAACACTTTTACCATGTCTGTACATGTAATTAAGCATCTTTTAACTCCTTTAATCATGTAACACTACAAATAGAAATTCCAAAACAATAACTGGTACTGCATATCTCGTGCATATTGTGAATGACGTAGAAACCTTTATAGCTAAAAAGGACACATGTCATAATCACTTTAAGCTCCTTAATAAAGATTTTTTTTAATGTGTATCTATAGGATGATATAACTAAAACTTTTACGAGAAATAACACACATAGACACCTTAAACGTACGAATACATGATCAAATAATGGTAACATACAATATTTCAAGTCCATATTATTGCATAGGCCGTTAAAAACTAATGCTTCAAAGTCTGTTTATTAATGTTAATTATTGATAATTCTTACCAATTCAGGTTGTGTGACTGTATATGAAAAGGTTGGTGTGAACTATCAATAACAAGTTTAATGTGCACCATATATACAAGTTCTATTCAAAGTAACACTAGCTAATGATTCAATTTCTTTCACTTACTCAAATTGATCTACCAACAATCCTACTGTACACTGCAGTTTTTGTGTGTAAAAGTTTATAAACATGACTACAGGTTTAAGATGCCCGATCAACCTACACCGAAGGATGCTGCATATCAAATAATAAACGATGAGTTAATGCTCGATGGTAACCCGAGACTGAACTTGGCATCATTCGTGACGACATGGATGGAGCCCGAGTGCGATAAGCTTATTATGTCATCGATTAACAAGAACTACGTTGACATGGACGAGTACCCAGTCACCACTGAACTTCAGGTCTTATTAACAGCTCTTGTAACATGATTGCACATCTGTTGATCTTTACTTATGTTGTTTAACGTTGTAGAACCGTTGCGTGAACATGATTGCACATTTGTTTCATGCTCCTGTTGGTGAAGACGATACTGCTGTTGGTGTGGGAACAGTGGGATCATCAGAAGCTATAATGCTTGCAGGTCTTGCATTCAAAAGGAAGTGGAAAGAAAAGAGAATATCTCAAGGAAAAACTTACGAAAACCCCAATATTGTTACTGGATCCAACGTGCAGGTGCGGTTACAATCCGAAAAAAGGTTATTGAGGTAATGAGGTACTTTGAAAACGCATTCTTCACTGCTCGCGTGTGTGTGTTTAACAGGTTTGTTGGGAGAAGTTCGCGAGGTACTTTGAGGTGGATTTGAAAGTGGTAAATCTGAAAGAAGGTTGTTATGTGATGGACCCTGTGAAAGCGGTTGAAATGGTGGATGAGAACACTATTTGTGTTGCTGCGATTCTCGGTTCAACGATGACAGGTGAGTTTGAAGACGTCAAGCTTCTTAACGAGCTTTTGATGAACAAAAACAAAGAAACTGGATGGGACACACCGATTCATGTTGATGCTGCGAGTGGAGGTTTTGTTGCTCCTTTTATCTATCCTGATCTTGAATGGGATTTTCGTTTGCCGCTTGTGAAGAGCATTAATGTGAGTGGTCACAAGTATGGGCTCGTGTACGCTGGTGTGGGTTGGGTTGTGTGGAGGGCGAAAGATGACTTGCCCGATGAGCTCGTGTTTCATATAAACTACTTGGGATCTGATCAGCCTACCTTTACACTTAACTTCTCTAAAGGTAAAAGTAGTAACACCAAAAATGAATGTCACAAAGCGTTGCACGTATTAGAAAGTTGTATGCATTAAAAATATATGATATTTTGACCCTTATTAGACTGCTTTCACTTTTATCCATTATATATCCTTTTGGCCGATTAGAGATGTAAAATAATCCGAATTGACTCGTAGATCAGTTTAAAATGGGCCTGTTTTTCGACATATATAAAAATTTTAACTTTTTTTTTTCTTGTAAACATGGACACAGGGTCGAGCCAGATAATCGCACAATACTACCAGTTTATACGGCTTGGCTTCGAGGTAATTATCATTGCACACATATTACTGTGTTTTATCCGTGAGGGCTGCAAAGTGGTCAAGTTAGCTAATGGATAACTTTTAAGTATGTGTTAAATAGGAAATGCATACTGTTTTTCCTCAATTGATGTTTATGTCATATTATAAAAAGTAATATCATTACAGTGATATTGAAACTTACTTAATGTATGGTTTAAAAGGTTCAAAACATTTTGAAACTTCGACCCGTTCTGATTTTACAAATCTTCTAAATACATCTGAAACACTTTGGTGACTTTTAACATTCTTGACCCATTTAACCCGTTTTCATTTAAGTATGAGAGTTTACGATATAACACAAATTGAGTTAATACATATTACATTTTTTCCCTTTTACTTACTAGGGTTACAAGAATGTCATGAAGAACTGTACCGAAAATGCAAGGGTGCTTAAAGAAGGCTTAGAAAAGACGGGACGGTTTAATATCATCTCCAAAGACATCGGGGTCCCTTTACTCGCTTTTTCTCTTAAGGACAGTTCAAGATACACCGTGTTTGATATATCAGAGTCTCTAAGACGATTCGGATGGGTCATTCCTGCATACACCATGCCACCTGATGTGCAGCATATATCTGTTCTTCGAGTGGTAATTCGCGAAGACTTCAGCCATAGTCTTGCGGATAGGCTTATAGCGGATATCATCAGAGTTGTTAACGAGATGGAAGCTGCACATTCCACTGACAACACGAGAAATGCACGCGATGGGGAGGCTAGTGAACATAACATGAGGGGAATGCAACTAGGAATAACGAAATACTGGAGGAGGTTCGCGCGAGGTAAGAAAACTAGTAGTGTATGCTAAATGGTTAGTTTTTTATTTGTTACTTTAGTAGTCAAAGGGTCCTTAAAATCTATGCATAAAATCAAATCCATGTCATATGATGGATAATCTTTATCTTTGTTTGTTCAACTTAGACCAATCAATTTTGACTTTTTGGTCAAAGTCAACTCTGACGGTTTGCTTAGAATATTATATGTCCTGCTTTCCTCAAGCATTTTGAGTTAATCTTCGCTGATATTCCCCATTTGTTCCACTGTAATATTAAAT
Source organism: Flaveria ramosissima (assembly GCA_025215565.1). Taxonomy (NCBI): domain Eukaryota; kingdom Viridiplantae; phylum Streptophyta; class Magnoliopsida; order Asterales; family Asteraceae; genus Flaveria; species Flaveria ramosissima. The sequence goes on from CM046040.1 coordinate 74,344,078, forward strand.
TCAAGAACATTATCATGGGGTGAGCAAAAACAGCAGTGTTAACTAAAAAAACCGAACCGTAGACAAAACCGAAATAACCGAAAACCGATTATGTTTTGGTTTTGTACCCTTGGTTAACCGAATTACGTGAAACCGAACAACAGCAATGTTATGATCATCATTTTGATTCAGCAACTAAATAATTCTAGCAACATTGTGAGAATTTTAATTGTGATTTCTTTTAACAAGTCGGTAGCAACTTCCATAAAAAAAGTTTGGTAGCAACTTGTTTACTTTAGCACCAACACATTGTAGAAAACATCGTTCACAAAGTAAATATAATATTTTTATTTTTCAACCAAGATGGAGTACAATACAGAATTAAACTAACATAAACAAGCATGAATACAAGAGAGGAAAATTCTTAAGAAACACAAATAACTAAGAAGAGTTAACTAAGAACAGTGAAACATGTGTGGCTAAGGATTTCTGTTCAACATGGGTCACTTAGAACAGATTTCGTGCCACCTAGGTGAACTCCGTCTGTCTCCCAGGGTACAAAAGTATAAGCAAATTATACTGTCGTGTTTAATCGAACACCTGAAATAATACCTTAAACAAGAGTGTAAAGTGCTAAAAACGTTGGAAATTCTTCAGATTAAGAAGCATGAAACATGTATCAACTAGCCACTTCAACAATGCACCCATGTATTGTATTTATAATGTGCATTCAAGAGTTTATCATTCCAAGAGTCTCAACATTAACATTGTCTTAATGTGAGTTTTAAATGTGATGTAGTAAGTTTAATCAATCCAATAGTCTCCACATTAACACCAAGTTGATGTGAGTTTTAAATGACTTAGTACTTTGAGTTGAAAAGACGAACAACAGTTTAGCAATAGACTTGAGTCTGCCTCTCAACAGATAGTGTGCCTACTGATCAACAACCGGATGTGCTGAACCACATATGAATCTCGACATTCACTACCGCCTTTCACCCAACAATAGTATCTGCTGAATAGCACACACGCGCAACAACAGACGGGACAATTCATGTTCCACCAAACACAATTTCCACAGTTTTTATGTTTCAACTACTCAACTTTAAGAATCAATATCTTATTCATCTTAGCTCCATTTTGGACATGTTAATTATATTAGTAATAAATACTAATAATTATTATTGTTCAAAGTTAGTGAAAAACCCACATTTTCACTAAATTTCCAACAATCCCTCACATGAATGGAGATTTATGCTTACACTCAAGTGTTGAGATATAAATTGTTTGACTGACAAATTTTCTTCCCATTTGAGAAGATTACAAAATGGAGAAATTAGCAAAATCTATGTGAACGAAATCGTTGCTAGATAGGAGTACCAATCTCAATCATTTCACATCAAGAAAACCGATTTACGTCTAGGTTTTGGCAGTCTTTACAGAAATCCTTGGGGACACGACTAGACCTGAGCAGCGCCTAAAACCCTCAAACCGACAAATAGAGTGAAGGAACTATCAAACACTCAAAATACGTTGAAGACCTGCATGATTGAATTTAGTAGTAGTTGGCACTCCCATTTACCCTTAGTCAAATTCTCCTACAACAACATTTTTCGTATAAGTATTAAGTGTTCACTATTTGAAGCCCTATACGAACGCAAGTGTCGGTTACCTATTTGCTGGACAAAGGTTGGTGACCATCCGATTACTGACCCATAAATCATTTAGGAAACTACTAATAAGATTGCCCTTATCAAGGAATGAAATCCGGCTACAAGAGATATACTAAAGGGTTATGCGGACAATCGTCGCAAACCATTAGAGTTTTAAGTCGACGACAAAGTCTTACTTAAGGTCTCGCCCTGTAAGGGCACTATCCGTTTTTGGAAAGAAGGGTAACCTCGCTCCTCGATATGTTGGACCATTTAGATTCTAGAAAGGATCAGTCTGGTAGCCTACAAACTTAAACTGCATCAAGAACTTGGTGGAGTACATGACACTTTCCATGTGTCAAATCTTAAAAAAAGCTTAGCCGATGAAAACTTACACATACCGATGAAGGATATTCGTATTGTTAACAAGATCCATTTCATTTAAGAAGCAATCAAAGTTATGCATCAAGAAGTTAAGAAAATCAAAACGAAGCCACATATCAAGAGTCCAAGTCTGGTGGAACTCCAAGCGTGGCCCCGAAATTATGTGGGAACGTGAGGATCACATAAAAGCTAAGTACCCATGTCTATTCTTGGACGGACTCAACAACAATTCAAACAACTGAATTTTAGCTTGAAGTTCTCTCAACTAGGGGAGACTGTAACATTTGTGAATTTTCAAATAACTTTATAGTTAGACGCATAAAGCTTAAAACCATAGGGTACTTGTCAAACTCTTTCAAGACCTTAGCTATTGCGCATTAGACTTATTTAAGAATTAGATTAAGTATGAAATTGTTTATTTGGAAAGATATACATCAATATCAGTACATGATAATATATAGGCAATATTATATGCTAATTCTCAGCGGATTAATTATGTAACCAACAATCAATGAACACTGGCATGCTAAACCGTCATTTCTAATTTTACTAGATTGAACTTATAAGTATACTTGCCTCATAGTTAACTAAGCTTGTAAGAGAATCACATTTGTGCATGTACTCATGCATGAAACTACCACATTTGCATGAATGGTTCGTTGTAAATATACTTCTTAACACGTCAACGTACAAAGCTAATGCATCATGCGACCTATTAATATTTCACGAATAAAAATACACCTAAATTCAATGCTTAAATATAAGTGAGACTGTTGTAGTAACCCAAAATTCTCACTCGTCATTCGAAAATCTTAAATACATATACTAAATCCGTAACATTCATAACTAACTTAATATGGGACTTGCTTCTCATTCAACCACACACTTTGAATTCAACTTAAATAAATGATAACAATTAAAGATTTAAATAACGAAGAAATATCGAGTTTAACTATTAGTCATATAAGGAAAGTAATCAAATCTTGCACGAATACTTTCTCCAATACCGAATGACAAAATAAAGAAATAATGTACACTAACGTGGATGCTCAAGGGCTGCTCGATGGGGACTTTTAAACCACCCTCAAAGACCTCTTTTAAACCCTTTGGTTACACCCTTGAACTAAACTTAAACTAAAACTTGGCTGAACCTTGACCACCAACTTTTCAATACTAGTCAAATAATTTTGAAACCAAGTACATAAAGAAGATGTGATGCTGCTCTCGATTATTTGCTGCTAAAACACCCTTAAAACTACCTTAATACTCTTTAGTTACAATGCTAATTACCAAGAAACTAAGCGCTTAACTTGTGGTTTGAAAAACCTTAACATTATGTCCTCAATCCCTTGTCAAAGATGACTGAAACTAAGTACAAAAGGGGGATTGATCTACTGTTTCCCTTGGCTCGAGAACTATAGCTCCAACTACCCAAGAAAGGTCTTGATCATCACCTATCTTTCTTTTTGAAAGATGCCAAAACATCTAATGATGAAACCCCTTCCCAAAGTTTCCTATATAATTTTCATACTACCAGCTACGTTCCCACACCAAAACTCCATCCCAAAATATTCTACAATAGCCCAAGAAGCCCCCTTGGTGCTGCTGTAGCAATCGAGAGAAGAGGAGAACAAGAGAACATGGTTTCGAAGCTTTACCGCTCATTTCTTCTTACGTTTGCTTCTATCACCTGGTATGATCTTATAACAACTCAAACTAAACCTATTACATGTTATAACACTCATTGATAAAGTCACATAACAGTCCAAAACTGGATCTTAGAACCAATAGATGGACATACGAAAATTGGGTTTTCTAGTTACACTTAGGTTGTAGAAGTCTAATCACTCTAAAAATACACTTAAACCATGAATTGAAACATAAAATAGATGCATTTCACACTTATGTTTAGTGTCCTAACAAATATATTACTCGTGGCCTAGTTAAACACCTCGAACACATGGAAACAAGGCTGAGAACCCAACATGGACAGTAACCCGACTATTATTACATACCCGACTTTGAGAGGCATGGTCAAAACTAAACCAAATGATATGTTTCTTTAGCCTAGACTTATATTCAGGAAGTTAAGTTTTCTAACCCAACCGGTCTTGTGATTTTTTATGGAGATTTGACCTCCCAAAAGTGAAAAAAGAAATGAAGTGTCAAAAGTATCTTTTTTTGACAGAATCTTTGGCCCGACTTTGCAAGGTCATAAACTTTTCAATTACATAACCAACAAACATCATTTTGGTGTCCAAAGTTAGCTTAATGTCGTAGCTTTCCAACACATACAAGCACACGTGTAAATAATTAGATTTAGACTCCCAACCGACCAAGATACGATCAGCTGTCCAAAATGTGCTACAGTGAACATAGTAGGGAAAAACAATTTTAAAGGGTTGTATGGTAAGGTTAGAGCCTGTTTTTCATATGTATATTTACTTAGGAGTTCTAGTTGGTCATTATATAGTTCTTGTGATCTATCTAGATGCCTTACTTCAAGTTACAAATAGACACTTAGCAATTGAATCTATTGGTAATAACTAGATCCTAGTTGTATAGAAACCTCTCAATATCATAAGTTATAACATACATACATTAGTAATACACATCGAACCAATCTCTAATGTACCATATTACCGCACAACATTTTACAAATAAACTTAATGATTTAATCTAAAATGATTTGCACGTTGCTAAGGCAATGATATTTTAGTTAAAGATTCAATCTCATCAAATCTAAGATTTTTTTGTTCAAAAGATAACCTTTTTGACAAATAAAAACCGAAGATCATATAAAATATTGTTTAAGTGTGCGGAAAAGTGGCTTGAATACCATTATTAGGTATCGTGTATTAGTTTTAATAATTGAAGTTGTTACTTTTGTTATTAAAGTTGAAAACTTTTGGACATCTAATATGAAAGCATTTTTAACACATTGAGTTAATTCTATATTAACACCTAAATTAGACATATAGGTACACACGGTTTAAACAAAAATCAAAATGTAACCAATTAAAGTTAAAGATTCTACCTTGATGATCAAAACAAAATCTTTACACTTTGAATGTAACAACGGTCTCGCTAGTTGACTTCGCTCACGTAAAAGAACGAAAATTGCAACAATTGCAACACACGAGAATAATTTGGCGGCCAAACTCAAGAGATGGGGACGAGGGTGTGCGACAACTATGTTAAAGTGGGCATTAGGGTTCCCCTAAACTTTATTTTATAATAACTGTAATATTTACAGTTTAAACCCTGAGTTACTTAACGTTTAACAACCTTGGTAATTAATAGTTAATTTCCAACAAACCTTGTAATTTATTAGTTAACATGTAATTAAACAACCATTTAACTTTTAAACTTTAAACAGTCTAACCTTTGATTAAGTAATTATTTCAATAAATAATTATATAATTATTTCCCTAAATAATCAAACACCATTTAATTAATCTGGGTTTCTTGAACTATAACTTATAACAATTAGACCTTAATCTTAAGAACATACCAAATATAAATTGATCAAGACTTGCATTTGGTAAGAACTCGTAAATAAGAAGACGCTCACTTCCTTCCGTGCTAAAGCCAAGCAACCTAACCAAATTACGATGTTGAAGCTTTGCAACTAGCAAAACCTCATTTTTGAATTCCTCATCACCCTATCCAGAATCCCTCGCTAGCCTCTTTACTGCTATCTCTTGATCATCTCTAAGCTTACCCTATATTACATATCATGCATATACTAGCACTTTTGTTAGCATAAATAGATGGTAAACATGTGCCACATAACATGCAACAATGGTTTGTGATCACCTTGTAAACTGCTCCAAATCCACCTTGTCCCAGCTTATTGTCATTAGAAAAGTCATTTGTTGCTGTTTTCACTAAATCAAAATTGTATTGCAAAGATTCAATAGCGCCTATATACATGGTCTCAGCTAGTGAAGAGAAAGAGAAAGTTAGATGTAGATTTAGATGTCGACAATTATTATACCATAGTCCCATAAATGTACCTTATATATGTATAGAATAATGTATATCTAACATGGATACTCAGGTTCATGTAATTATAAACTTTAAGAAACAAAAGGTGAACTTACTCTCATTATTTGCGGTATGCGACATCTTCCTCTTCTTCAACCTCAAGAAGATACAAATAGAAAAAAATATTGCGATGACACTGCCTGTTACTACTATTATGATATTCGTGGTTGAACTTTTGCCTCCTGAAAATGAAAGTATTAGCATTGCATTCATATGATTTTTGTGTTCTTTTACAGTAACTAGAAATATTCCCCACACGCATTGAGTGGGTAATTTCATCACGAATTTAAATATTAATACAAAATATAAAAAAACACATTATAACAACTTTCACTCTAACGTAAAACTCTAAAACATCAAGCATTTAAAATGATAGAAATAACATTAGCAAATCATGAGAAAACCCAAATTCACAATCAAATTAAAATTTTATTGAAACATGAGTAGCACCAAAACTAATCAAATATATAGAAATAAATTTAATAGTTTAAAACTCTTTTTATACTTATAATAAGTTTAGATAGGAAAAATAAATGTATAGTTGAATTGCTTTAATAATGAGTGATTTATATTTATATGATTTAGGCAACTCCAAAAAAGAAAATTGAAAAAAGATATTTGGGCTATGGCATTTAAAACCCGACAACCTCTTTTCTCCATCACTCAACCATGGACTTTAGTAGCAGGAGTCCTAGTTCATGTCCAACTCATCCCTATGAAAAGAAGAAGACTGATCAGTTGTGCACCACTGCTACACAGCTTGAATCATCTACATCCAAAAGGAAGCCTCACTTTAAGGAGCATGTTACATCATTTGTGAAGTGAAGATGGAAGTGGAAAGTGATCAAGTTCAGCCTTCAACTCAGAAGAAGACTCTTAGAAGGAAGCAAACTCAATGTATCATATGTGGTAATGCTTCTCATTTTGCTAAGGATTGCATCTACAATCCCAAAAGTACTATCCACATGAGTAAGAAGAAAACTTCTGAGAAGAAGAAGAAGATAATTTCGGAAGGAAAATCTCTTCCTTTTGGAAGCTCCATAGTGAAGAAGATGACAAGTGAAAACTTGCCTTCGGAAGAAAATTTGATCACGAAAGAAAGAAATGCTTTTGAAGCACTAAAGTTTGTCGTAGTGGCTGCAAACACTTCCAAAGGTTCAGTCTCCAAAACTTCTGAAGTTGTTAAAACTTCCGAGGTGTGGAAGGTCAAGTCTAATCTTCCAAAATGGTGTAGAAGATAAACGAAGACCATATGACTGAAAGTTCTATATGAACAACATTAGATGATCAACTAATGTTGCATTGTCTTCAGTTCACTTTGACAAGCCCAAGACTAATAAGGCTTGGGTTTACAAATGTAACTAACCATATCTTTTTATGTAGGACCAACTAAAGACCAAAGGAAATGTATGGATCATTGATAGTGGTTGTTCTTGGCACATGACAGGCAATGGCTCTTTGCTAAAAAACTTTGAGAAAATTAATAGAGGGCCAGTTGCTTTTGGTGGAGATTCAGGTGCTTACATTACTGGAAGGGGCAGGGTCACAAATGCTAAGCTCAGCATTGAGAAGGTAAACTTTGTCAAGGAGCTTGGGTACAATCTTTTGAGTGTATCCTAATTTTGTGATCAGAGACATAACATGCTCTTTACTGAGCATGAGTGCATTGTTCTCAAGCCTGAGGTGGTAATTTCTCAAAAGCATATCCTGCTCAGAGCCCCACGAAAGGGAATATATACAAGATGGTTGCAGGAAACATCCCCTTCAGGAGAAGTTTCTTGTTTTCTATCTAAAGACAATGGTGATGAGTCTTTCCTCTGGCATAAAAGAATGTGCCATGCAAACTTTAAAAATATGAATAAATTAATTAAGAATGATTTGGTAACTGGAATGCCAAAGAAAGAGTTTACAAGTGATGACCACTGCGTTGCATGTCTGAAAGGAAAGCACCACAAAGTGTCTCACAAGCCAAAGGAAAGAAACTCTATCACTACACCCCTACACTTGTTACATATGGATCTCTTTGGCCCCACCGGTGTAATGAGTATAGGAAGGACATCTTATTGTTTGGTGATCATAGATGATTTAATAAGATTCACTTGGGTCTTCTTCTTTAGAACTAAAGATGACACTCCTGAGATCTTGAAAAACTTCATTCTGAAAATTGAGAATCAATATGATCACAAGGTCAAAAACATAAAAAGTGATCAAGGAACTGAATTCAACCAAATCCTTGATACATTCTGTGATAAAAGGGGTATTACAAGAAAATATAGTGCTCCCAGGACTCCTCAACAAAATGGTGTTTCTGAGATGAGAAACAAAGCACTTATTAAAGCTGCAAGAACTATGTTATCTAACTCTAAACTACCCATCACTTCTGGGCAGAGGCAGTTAACACTGCCTGCTATGTGCAGAACAAAGTTTTAGTAGTCAAGACTCATGGTAAGACTCCTTATGAATTGTGGCACAAAAGGAGACCTTTCATTGGTTTCCTCAGGTCATTTGGATGTCCTTACACCATCTTGAATACCAAAGACCAAATAGCCAAATTTGTTGAGAAATCAGATGATGGATACTTTATTGGATACTCTTCCCAAGCTAAGGCTTATAGAGTATACAATCTCAGAACTAGTAGATGAGGAGTCAGTTAATATGACTTTCAATGAGCACACTCCTAGTGTGAAAGGTTTTAGGACTGATTGGCTATTTGATCTTGATTTAGTTACCAACTGTTTGATTTAGTTACCAATTGTTTTAACAAATCTTGTGAAGATGTTTCAAGATATACAAGTAACTTACCAACAACAGATCCTTACCCAAGATTTGAGCTGAGAAGACCAGGCAAGAAAACTAATTCAGCTCCAGTTGTAACAAATCCTGCAGATGGAAATCCTGTCGGTACAACAATGACAAAGTTTTTAGCTGACACATCTAAGGTGCCTACAAATTCGAGCATAGTGGCACAGAACTCAAATGACAGCTTTAAATGTAGAAGGACATGGAAGTGGTGATAGTGATAAAAAATGTCTTGATGCTGATAACCACTCCATAGAAGACAACATCAATAATGTCACACACTTATTTGATCAAGCTTCTCTTGATAAGTGTGCTGATGTGGTGGATAACACTCCATTGCCAGATCTGAATTTCTCTAATTTAGATTTGTCCAATCAACTTGTTATGATTCTTCAACTGAGAATCCACAAGTCACATCTAACCATAAACATCATTCGAGATGTTGAGACAGGGTGAGAACAAGAGGACAAACCCATGACAAAAATGTTTGTCTATACTTTTATTTCTTGTCTCAGATTGAGCCTAAGAAAGTTGATGAGGGTTTGAAGGATGGAAGTTGGGTTGAAGCAATGAAGGAGGAGCTGTTTCAATTCAAAAGGTAAAAGGTTTGGAAACTATGTCCTCTTCCTCAAGGGAAGACTACCATAGGTACCAAATGGGGTTTTAGAAACATGAAAGATGATAGAGGACTTGTCATAGAAAACAAGGCACTAGTTGTTCAAGGATACACACAAAAAGAAGGGATTGACTACATAGATGTTTTTTGCTCGTGTAGCAAGACTTGAAGCTATTTGGATATTCCTTGATTTTGCAGCATCCAAGGATTTCAAGGTCTACCAACTTGATGTCAAGTGTGATTTCTTATATGGGGTGATTGATGAGGAGGTGTATGTCAAACAACGACCTGGCTTTGCAGACCCAGATCATCCTGATTATGTCTGCAAGCTTGATAAAGGTCTTTATGGGTCGTACCAAGCTCCAAGAAAGTTGTATAAGACACTATCTTAGTATCTCTGTCAGCATGGCTACAAGAGGGGTACTATTGATGGAACTCTCTTCAACAAAGGAACATGGAAGGACTTGATGATGGTTCAAGTTTATATGGATGACATTATCTTTGGGTCAACTAATCCAAAGCTCTGCAAAGACATTTAGAAGCTGATGAAGAATAGATTTGAAATAAGTGCCATGGGGAAACTCAATTTCTTTCTAGGAATTCAAGTGAAGCAGGTTGAAAATGACATCTTCATAAATCAGTCAAAGTGTGTGCAAGACATACTCACCAGATTCAACTTGACTGAGTGTAAGGTGGCAAAGACACCCATATCTGGAAATCCCTCTCTAGAACCTGACCTTGAGGGGGAGTGTGTTGATTAACATATCTACAGGGCTATGATTGGATCTCTAGTGTACCTCACAGCCAGCAGACCTGATATCATGTTTGCTACATGCATCTATGCAAGATATCAAGCCAACCCCAAGATGTCACACCTGGTTGCTGTCAAGAGAATTCTTAGATATCTCAAAGGTGCTCTAAAATTAGGCCTTTGGTATCCAAATAATTCTAACTTCAATCTATATGCTTATACAGATAGTGACTATGATGGCTGCAACAAGACTGCAAAGTCTACATCTAGGGGATGTCAATTCCTTGGTGGAAGGATAGTCTCTTAGCAATGCAAGAAGCAATCTTGTGTGTCTGCATCAATAGCTGAATCTGAATACATTGTTGCTGTGCTCAAGTGCTTTGGATTTAGAATCAGATGTTGGACTATGGATTCAACTTCAAGGAGACTCATATCCATATAGACAACAATGTTCTATCTTTATTACAAAGAATCATGTGTAGCACTCAAAGACAAAGCACATCAACATCATGTATCATTTTATTAGAGATAATTTTAAAAAAGGATTGATAAAACTGGTGAAAGTTAACACAAATAAATTATATGCTGATCTGTTCACAAAAGCTTTTGATGAGCAAAGATTTAACTATCTTGTATCAGCTATTGGGATGATTAACTTTGAGTAGATTTTCTTAAACTAAACTCATGATTACTATTAATATGTGTGTCTTAAGTTGTCTATATCATCATCTACATAAGACCAGTTTTACTTTGGAAGAAATTTTTCAAAATGATATTCTTTAGAGTTTTCGAGAATTTAAGATATATTTTCTCTCGGAAGACATTAAGTTGTCTTTGGAAGAACATTATGCCTTGATATCTAATAATTACTTATAAGACATTTACCTTGAGAAGAAATTTTGATATATCTTTCGAAGCTTAAATATGCTTCTAAGTACTTATATGTTTTGAATGACAATTTTCTTCCGAAAACAATTAAGCCTTGGACGCTTTATTCTCTTATGAATAAAACTTCTAAGTTTTAATCTCTTCCGAAACCAAATATATCTCTGAAGTAAAAATACTCTAAGTATTTTTCTTCCGAAGCAAATTCTCATCACACTAAGAAATATCTTCCGAAGTCCAATTGGCTTCGGAAGCTGGATGATGAAGAAGGTGAATTGTCCTTCCCAAGAATCTGCTGTGAACCAGTCTTTCAGGCAGATGGGCTATTAAGGGGAATACTCAGTAAGAACCTTAAGGAAAGGAAAGGTCTTCTTCCAGTCGAAGTACATCCTCCATGTTGTCATTCATTGTTCATCCAACAAGCATGGAGGCTGGGATCAACTTCCAGAGGACCTTTCCTACATAGTCCATGGAATGATTCAAGGTGTCAAGTTCAGGTATCCTTAATTTGTATATACAAATTTGCTTGCAAACTTAGACTCCTTAAAGTGTTACATGTTCCCTAAATATGTTCAACACATTCTTAACTGTGAACTGGGCTCACAGTTAAGGGGAACATGTAATATTCTTAAAATGGGACAAATAAAGCCACATATCTTTAAGACAATAAGAAAGCGTATTGTGGGCTTCTCAAGGGTAGAAATAACCCTGGTCCCAAAAATGTTAGAGCTTGTTGCTCAAGGTGACAACTTGGCAACACAAGCCAATGTTGAACCCACACCTTCTACATCTACACCACCCACACAACCACAAATAACCATCACCTACACCAGAAAATCCATACGAACCCCTGCACAAACTACTTAGGTTGTGCAGGTCTTCATATACTCACCCACACAGGAAGAAGTGGACGCTAGGGCTCCCACTACTCCTGTTGAGCAAACCACTCCCATTACTTCTTTAATAAGAGCTGAGGTTCCTCATGCTGAGCCTGATGAGCTCACAATACCAACACCAGCCTTAAGCCTTCATTTAGAGTCTCAAAACTCTAGTGAACAACCTTCAGGGGAAAGTTACCATCCCCAGCCTTTAGATCTCAACCAACCAATCCCAAACCTTAAATTCTATGATGATGAAGACATGTGATTCAGTGAGTACTATGAGTCTCTCTTCTACACCTCTGCTCAAGGAGAGATGAATGCTCCTGAATCACCCATGTCAAGCCCACATCATCCACCCCCGATTGAGGTGTATCTTCCTGAACCTGTTCAGGAGGTCTATATAGAATAGGCTCTCACTCTGCAAGTGATTATATCATTCAAACCTCAACCATGGCAACCAGCCCATTAACACTTCAACTGAAGCTGTCATGGTGCAGGGAAAATCCAGCAGCCAAGAACTCAATGTTGGTGATGAGGAAGAAGACTTTAATCCTATTCTCTCATCCCCCCATAATTCTTCTAATGAAAATGAGGGGAGTCTGCAACTAAATATGAAAAACTGTCAAAAACATGCACCTATTTAGTTTTAAAGGTAAGTCACCTGGAATCTCAGGTGGCAACCTTATAAAAAAGGGTCAATGACCAGTAACTTGAGATCACTGATCTTAAGGGCAAGCTAGCTGAGAGCTCTCTCAAGTGAAATCAACCAGGGCTACAAGAACATGTGGATATGGTGGACCTAACCTTTACTTCCCCTATGCAAGAGGGTGATGCTACCAAAAAGGGGGAGAAAGTCCTACCTACAATCACAGAACTTGGGAGTTCCTCCCAGAGTATGGACATAGAGATTCACCACCCTCACTTACAATTGTGCATACTCAGCAACCTTCTCAGATCCACATTGATGTGGACTCACTTATTCAAAGCTTGTTTGAGGAGGGTATTCCAAGGGCTATGTCTACTCGATCTTCAGTTTTCAGACCCTGAATTACTATGACAAATTCTTCAGCTGACACATCTAAGGTGCCTACAAATTCCAATATATGGGCACATAACTCAAATGAAAGAGCTTCAAATGTAGGAGGACACGAAGATGGTGACAGTGATCAAGAATTTCTTGATGTTGATAACCACTCCATAGAAGACAACATCAATGATGTCACACACTCCTTGGATTAAGCTTCTCTTGATAAGTGTGTTGATGTGGTGGATAACACTCCATTGCCAGATCCGAATTTCACTAATTTTGATTTGTCCAATCAACTTGCTGTTATTACTCAACTGATAATCCACAAGTCACATCCTATCACAAACATCATTGGAGAGTCTTCCTCTAGTTCACATGCCACTTGCTAATCCAAGTCAAAACAGACAAGTTGACAGACTAGCTCAGAGGATTCAGGACATCGTGGTTGGACAGCGTGGTTGAGGAGTTCAGATTGAGAAGAAGACCGAGGCTAGCAGGCAATGTCATTGGTCAACCGGTTGTTAAGGTGGACCCTTGAGACAAAAACTGAGATAGAAATTGCTTCAACACCCTTTACCCTCAATGAGACACCAGCTATTGAAGTTTCTTCATAACCTCTCTCTTGCCAGAGCTCAAGTGCTAAACTAAGCAACGAAGGCCAACGCTCTCTCCACCCTGAGTCACCTAAGCCTATGGGTGACAAAGAGAAAAGGAAGTTGACTCCTTAGGAGATTGAGGAGGAGGAAAGAGAGGGGAAGAGGAAGCTAGAGGGAGAGAGTTCTATTGAGACCCCATGCTTCATAGAAGCTGCAATCAGGGCTGTCCCCAGGCCAAACACTCAAGATGATGCGTTAAGGGCAGCCAGATTAAACTACTTGGGGACCAAAAACTACAACATAGATGAACTCATCTCTCTTCCCTTAGAAGAGTTGAATGAACCGGCTATCACTAAGTTTCCAAATGAGAGAAAGGAGGCTAAGGATGCAGAACTGCTCCTCAAGTAAAAAAGAAAGGAGGAGAAAAAGAATCTATAAACAAGCTCCTACTCTCTCCCCAGTTCAAGAAAGCCTTGAGACAGAGGCTGTGGCAACTAAGCAACAACCTCAGGTAGACAAAGAACAAGACAAAACATGATAAACTACCTGAGTGCCACACGCCTCTATCAGGCAACAACACTTCTTCCCTTGTCCTATCAAGCAGCTTGAGCAACAAGTGACGAAAGATCAAAAAGATGCTAAGAGGAAGATGAGTGAAGAAGCTGCAAAGTCAAGAGCCACTATCAAAGCAATTCTAAAGAAGTCTGCCTATAGGCAGAAGATGGTGAGCTTCTTTAAGCTGTATGGATTCTCCGGAAGAAGGCTTGGTCCAATGTCTCTATCCACCATGGATGAGGTGAGCTTGTTGACGTGCATTCTCCACCAAGTCAGGCTGCACCTGAAGTTGAGGTCAAGGTTGAACAACAAGACACAACACAAAGTTGGACCTAGTGCTATAACATATCCAACTTCATCTTTTGATGCACAACAGGGTCTTGATCCTTCTCCTTTTGAACCTATGAAGGAAAAGGACCAACCTGAGAAAGACCAAAAAAACAACCTGGTGCTTAAGACCAGTCTTCTCAGTTAGAGTCTGGAAAGAGGAAGAAAAGGATGGCCATAAAAAAGGGACACAAAGAAGAAGAAGTCCAAGGCATCCACCTCTGCACCTCAGGATGAGTCAGAGCATCCTGAGGTTGCTTAAGAAGAGGCTGCTCAACCAAGTCCAACTAATGTATAGCCTCTTGCTGCTGGAAGACCCATCTTGTCTTAGATGTTTGCTACTAATCCAAACAGATGGTATGTCACTAGAGATCAAGGAGGTCAAGACATTTACTTCTGGCAAGACATACTTGACCTCCATCTGCATGATCTCTATGACATGAGAAGATACTTTGAGAGTCTGAGGGATCCTGACCAAATGATGAAGAAGGGAATGGTCTTGATCCTAATGAGGACTATCAACTGATGAAGAACAAGTTTCAAAGGTCTCTTTTGTTTTGGTAGCATCAGCCTAGGGGAGTTTATAAGGATCACACTTAGAGGCTGATGCAACCAAAGAGCTCTCAGCATGCACTATTGAACTAGAGAAGGAAGTTATATCAAAAGATTTGATACAATTCAGTAAATTATTCTAAGTATCAAATCTTTTGAAGCCAAAAGACCATATCTTCCGAAGCCAAAGATGAAGTCTTTCGAAGCTTCAAAGACAAAGTCTTCTGAAGCCAAAGACTGATTTCTTCCGAAGATAGAGAAGGCATGCTTTCTCTGATCACCTTTTGACAAAAGTTGAACTGCTTTTCGTTGCCATCTCTGACGACTCACCAACTTAGATGAGTTGGTGAAAAGTCTATAATTTTGTCAACTGTAGATTAAGGTCTCTTGTTTATAAATTTCTACTCTTGTACTTTTATCTTATTTGTTATATATTAGGATGTGAGCTCTGGCATGTCATAGTCACAAGTCAAAAGGCAATATGTTTTTTGACTCTACAATGATCTTGTTATCTAGATTAGTGTTTCCAGTTGGCTTTCTAAGTATGACAGGCTGTAGGATGTAGTATAAAGTGTCTGAAGTACTTGTATCTTTATGTATGTTTAGTAACACTTGTAAAAGAACTTGAGAGCAATATATATCATTTTTGAAAACCAATATTATCTTGTTCTTGTTCTTGTTTTGTCTCATTTACTTGTGTTTTTAGTATCATCATAACTAAACCCAGTTCACTATTTGATTTGTTAAGTGTTCTAAGTATTTCCTCATTGTGAAACTGTTGCATTGACCCCTTCACCGGTCCTGCATACACTCGTCCCAATGACATATTCGTAAATTTTATAAAATACTATATTTTAAAAGTTATAAGAGAAAAATGAGTTAAGCAGCTAATTAATTATAGTAATAAAATAATATTTATAAAATATAATGAAATTTTAACAATTTCAAAACAAAAATCAGTATCCCACATTGAAATTCAGAAACTACTTCATCCCACATTGACATAATAGTAAAATGAGCACCTTCCCGTCCTCGTATAAATAGAAGCATATATGTTTCTTTTAGTAGTATAAGGTTTTCTTAAAAATGCCCTAGTATAGGAAGAATCTTGATTAGTTGATACCCTGTTGGCGTGTTGTTAGTAGTCATTTTTTGAGCTTGAGTAAGAGCATGATTAGGGAAAACAGACTCCACACCAATCTATTTTAAATATTTTTAAAGTATATTCTCATTTAAGTTTTTTTATTAGCATTATTAATAGGATTAATAATAGTATTAGTAGTGTTATTATTTTTAGGCATTAGGTTTATTGTTAGAGATGAGTATTGGGTAGCCTAGCTTTAGTTAGGCATGGACTGATTATCCATGTTTAAACAAAACAACGTTAGCCAATATTCAACCATGATATATAATAACTACTTAGTTATACGATTACCGAACTTAGTATTGCTTAAACTATATTGGGACCCTAAATATTTCCAGATCGTACTAGTAATTTTTATCAATTGTTGAACAAATGTTAAATAGATAAGTTATCATGTTTATTTGTAAAACTACCATAGTATACTTGTTCCGTCTACACTGACAATATATACGAATGTTGTTAAAGTGCAGTCATTGGTAGGGATATGTTTGGACCCTTATATATAGGGTTTCTCATGTGCATCATGATACTACCATACCTATGTGATGACCGGGGGTTTGGGGGGGGGGGGGTATGACAAGTCCATTGTTGGTGGTTGTGAAAAGGTCATGATTGACATGTGTACGAAAAATTTTGTTAAATGGACATTATAGAAATATGCACTTTTGTTGACTTTTTGCAAGTTCTCCAAATTTTTAAACGTTATAACTTTTATGTACAACAGTTTTTTTATAAAAATTACACCATAAAAACCAATATTTTTTAATACGAGTACATTATTATTATATATAAAGATAATAATTTATTTTTTAATCTATTTAAGCTCATATATCGTCATTGTATTTTTAGTTCAGTTCATTGTGTATTTTAGTTATTTATTATGTTATTTTGAACACAATTTTGTTTTTCAAAAATGATGAATTTAAAAAAAATATAATTATAGAATAACATTGATGTGTATCTCTAATATTTAAATCATAATTATAAATTAACAACTATTTAATCTAATACCTTCAAAACAATTACAAAAAACACAATATCTCATTGTTTTTTATTGTTATTATGTTATTGTGAATACTATGAGATTTGAAAAATACATTGGTGAAATAATATCATTGTGTGCTTTTAATTGTAAAACACAATAACAGATAATATAACTTTATATAATCTATAAAAAGCAATGACAAAAATAGCATATCGTGTTATATTCAACACTATAAGTTTTCAAAAATACATTGATTAAAGTATATAATTGTGTACTTCGAGTTACAAAATACAATGATAGAAGAACGTTTATATGACCTATAAAAACAATGACAAAAATACACAAAATGATCTTAAAACGTAAAACACAATGATTAATACATATAACAAATAGCGTAAAGTATATCACACAATTAACTGATATTTGACACAATTAACGTATAAGACACAATGAGCTGAAGATTTGGCACAATGACAAAAATGCCCCATTTTTTAAAATAATAGAAGGACAAGTGTCAATAGTATAATATTTTTTTGAGCTTTTTAAATTAAGTACCATTTTTACTATAATCTTACTCGACAATATATTTTATGCAAAAAACGTGTGACAACCCTAAAGCCAAAATTAGGTAAATAAACGTTTTAAGAACTACTATCGATCGATAGTATATACTTATACATTTTATTAGAGATGGTTAAGGTGATCTTATTTGATTAGCTTTATATGAATTTTGCATGCTTAATTGAACATGCACTTATGATTGTTGAACCATATGTGTGTAAGTTACCAAATTATAAGATTATGTGATTAGTTATTTGAATGATAAATGTTGTTCATCTATATGTAATGAATTAAGGTTAAAACTTAGTCAAACATTACCAAACAAGTTAACATCTAGAAACTTTATATCAAAAACCAAAACCAAACTAATCCTAAATGCATAAACACTAAACTAAAACACCCACTTAACACTTGAAATCGGCTCATTAGGATAATAACTAACCTAGATTAGTAACTAATTAACTAACTAAACTAAACTTAACTACTAAGAATGTCATTAGCACCATTGAAAGACACCTAGCACTACACTCACACTAATCATTCTCTAATCTTGCCACCTATTGACTCTAAACACCAACTCACAAAGCCTAGTTGAAGATCTAATGATAACCTCCCCTCCCACCGTGAACCTCTCGGCCGAAGGCCACTATAACAAACACCATCCCCATCAACCGCAACCACCATCACCCTCTCTCGATCTCCTCTCGGTTCACACTCTCACCCGGTTCTCATACCACTTAAACCATCATCAACTCTTGGTTCACCATTATCACCTCTCGGGTCACTCTCTCTCGATTTTCATACAACCCAAACCATCACCTTTTGGTCTCTCTCTCGTCTTAACATCATCCAAGCATCTTGAGCATCTCATCTTCATCAACCATATTCATCTAGAGATCTTTCCCTCAAGATCAAAGCAACTTCATCAAGTGATTAGATATCAGCAAACACTAATACACATAGATAACTCAGCTGCTATGTTCATAACTATTAATCCAGTGCAATATAGTAAAACATAACATATAGAAATTAGATATCATTTTCTAAGAGATTGCTCAGAAAAAGGTTTAATCAAGTTGATCAAATTGGATACAACAAATCAGCTTGCTGATATATTCACTAAAGCCTTTGATTCAGTAAGATTTAATTTCTTAATTGAGTCTTTAGGCATGATCAACTTACATTAGTCATCATCACAAAGAAAAGCATGATCTGTCCTTATAAAAAAATATTGTCTTATTAATATGTTTTCTTGCAAAGCATTTCATATCATGAGAAATGATAGTACACTATACCTTTGCTTACTTACCTGGTTTTAAATTTCAATAAAGACTGATCAGATGTGATGTGATATGTGAGTAGGTTCAAGTTGAGTGGAAAAGAAACAAAGTGCATGCCTAACATAATGACAATGTTACTAATTGTGGGCAATTCCATTTTGAGTAGCCAGCAAGTAAGTCTTATCCTGCTATGATCAAATCAGTCACCCAAACACACTATGTTACGATACTTTATAACCTCTATCTTTGGGCATCATGGACCCTCTGTTTTGTGTGATCAAAGACCTGGGTTAATAGGCACCTTTGTTTTACGTAAGTAAAGACCTGGTGGCCTAATGCTTATCAATAATAAGTTCCAAAAAGGGAGAGCTCTAAAAGAATCTAATGTGATCAACTGTATATTATATTAAAGAGCTTATAAACAAAGCATTAATAAGATTTCAAAAAAATCTTAAGATAAAGCTTATGATTTAAAGCACATAGTATTCAAGTGTGAAAAAGTGATGAATTGACTCATAAACGGAGGACAAACTCTAATGTGAATTGAATGTGTAATCCATATTTGTCTATCTTTAATCAATACCAAAACATGATAAACAACATGTCTAGTTGAATGTATAATCTTGCTTGAATAAATGTGGATCATAATACTTGCAATCAGCACTAGATCCATGACTACTATCATCAAACTAAATGCTTCAGAAAGTTGCTTAGTGTCATAGTATGATCTCATGTTATGCTATAAATGCTTGTAAATATGTTATGTTTTGTTTCTGCTTATAATCAAAAATACAAAAAGATTTTGTTTATATTCTTTTATTTGCTTATCTGATGGACAGATAATTGCTTTTCATGCTATTCTCTTAATAAATTTTTGCTAAATGCATAAGTTCATGATTAATCACAAATTTAGGGGGAGTAGTCATCAGTATGAAAAATTGAGTTTATCACATTTATTTGAAAAAAATTGGAACTTAAGAACTAACTTGGCTGCATGATATCTGAAGTTTTTAACACAAATCAACCTTTTGCACATTTGCCATGAAGCAAAGTCAACAAGGTCTAACATCAATCAACATAAACCATAACAAGGTTAAAATTTGACCTTCCGTAGATTGGTATCCTACGGATGTGTTTATATTTTAACAATTACTTTCCGTAGATTGAATACGGATAAAATTAGGAAAGTTTGCCTTTTGTATATGTTCTGCGGAATAATTAACTTGTAGATAAACAATTGTGTATCCAAATAACCACGGAAGGGTAATGAGGGTTAAGGGTCCCACAACATTAAATAAATGGAATTAATTATTCTGAGTGGGTATAAATGATATCATTGAGCGTTGTCATTTTCATTCACTTTTTCAGACCTATAAAAACGTTCTCAACCCATAAACCCCTCTTTTCGCTAACATTCAAATTACCCACTTCACATATCAATCCACCCTTAAATTTCATCATTGTAGCATCAAACAATCAACATTATCAAGGTAAATCATCCTTAACAACATAAAAAACCAACATTTTTTATTCTTTTGGAGTCCGTAACCCTTCAACTTCATGTATTTTGCTTTGAAGTTTGAGTCTTCCAATCACTGTGTATTAACATTCTTGCTTATACTGCAAATGACTAATAGATTTGCGAAGGAACATAATGTCTGTGCATATCTAAACCCTAAAAAACCTAGTGGCCGAAGGGTGCAGTGATAAAATAAGATATTTGGGAAAATTGAGAATATCATATGCATTATTTGCGGAGGCAATCATCTATCAATCCCATAGAATAGAGGAGGAGGATAATGAAAAAGTAATTTACTCAACAATAAGAAATGAAGAGTTAAGACTTGATGAAAGAATCATCAAGAGGGTGTTGCAACTGGGAGAACAAGAAGAGGGACATCCGAATGTGTTTGATCATGAATACATTCAAAGAATCTTTCAACTGGTGGGATATGATGGAGATTACAATAATAGAGAAATCAAGAAAGGAAGATTGTGCAAACCTTATAGGTTTCTATGCCACACCTATTTGAAGTGTATGTCAAACAAAAAATCTAGGTTAGATAGATTATCAAGGCACATCTCATCTGGATAATTGGTGTGTTTGAGGGAAGAAGATTCAATTATGCTAGATACATCTTTGGGTGCTTATGTGATCACATCAGGGTACAAAAGGAAGATAAGATTTACATGTTTCCTAGATTTCTCAACTAATCATCAATGATGTAGCCTAACATTCAAAGAGGACGTGGAGTTTTTGTTCAATCTCACCTTGGGAGGTCTGTGCTTAACAAGATTAGTGGGCAATATCAAGGAAGAGATATGGAGATGTTTGTTCATGTAATAGATGAAAATGCAAACATTCCTCAAGAGCTCATATACATTGACCGTCAACAACAACAAGCACCACCTGTTGAGTCCCCTGAACCGATAGAACAAGAACAACCTATATCACCTGCTCACATCCAACAAACACCACCAATACCTTTGATAAATCAACCAGAAACACCACCTGTTAATCTTAATTCACCATCAAGTGAACACACCCAACCTATCTCACCTTCCCTTTCCCAATAATCACTTAATATTGCTGCAACGGAACCAGTCTCACCTGATCACATCCATCAAACACCACCACATCAATCACCACAACAAGAACCATTTTCTCCACCACCAACACCTTTGATAAATCTACCAGTATCTTCACCTGCTCAACTCAATTCCCCATCAAGTGAAAATACTCAACCTTTCTCCCCTTCCCAATCCCAATCATCTGTCAATTCTGCTGCAATAGAACCATTATCACCCGATTACAATCAAACACCTTCTCATCTAAAAACACAACAAACTTTCACACCCCTATTTTTTGAACCCATCTCACCAACTTAAAGCCCTGCACCCACTGAAACAATCAATCTTGAAGATGATCATGATTATGAAGTGAAAGATGATGCAATAGAAGAAATCTGCTTAGAAGTTGAAGGGGGGAATGAAAAGGAAGTTAAACAAGAAATTGAAGCTACTTATGTAGAACAAAAAGGTGAGAGTGATGATCACTTTTTTGACATCATTGCTTTTGATAGATATGATCTAAGAGGGGAGGAGATTACTATGAGTAAAAGATTCCTGGTTGCTAAATGTAACAATTTAATCATCAAAATTAATCAAAAGTTGGAAAAGTTGAGAGAGTTGAAAAGAAAATGAAGGATAAAGATAAAATAATTGAAAATCAAGAAGCAACCATAAAGAAGTTAAAAGAAGAAATTCAATCAAATGGTGAAGTGTTTGACACTATGGATCAGTTGGTAACTGAGTCCTTTGATACTGCTGACAAAGAAAGGAAAGAAAAGGAGAGCCTTATTTTTTAGTTAAACAAAGCTTTGAAAGCTATCTCTAAACAATCAGATCTGCTGAAAGCAAAAGATGAAGAGTTAGAAGCTCTAAAGAAGAAGGTTTCTGTACAAGAATTGGTTGTTCATCAAGAACCAATCCTATAAGTTGCTCAACTACAACATCTCTGGCAGCTGACCAGCTATTGATAAAGTCAAAAGAATCAATCATCAAGTATAACAGAAAAAGAAAGTAAATGGGGGGAATAAGAGATGAAGATTCTTTAAAGAAAACAAAAGCCATGTCTCTTAAGCACACTCCATCAGCAGATCTATCTACTCTCAAACCAATTCAACACAATGAAGAAGAAAGTGATGCTGAGTGGGAGGAAATAACAAAGGTTGAGACTCCCAAGGCTGCTGGAAAAAAAGTCTAATAACCTGCTTTCTACAGAAGACATATTTGAATAAAGAGCCCAATACTCCATGTTCATGGATCTGATCAACAATAGTTTCCTTTATGACATGGTGGAAAGGATGAATATGGATAAACTGAAGAAAGTATTGAAAGAATTTGATGTAGCAAAGTTTGTGTTACCTGTGTGCAACTATGAAACCTTTACTAAGTATCAATCAATCCAAAAGATAAAGGATGAATTGGTTCATTGTGACACCAAAAATCTCACCAAGTACAACATGATTTGTTGGTTGCAAAGCCACAATTATGAGTCTCATGAATTGAAGGGAAGAACAGTGACTGAGCTTAGAAACATGATGAATTATATGATAAAGGTTGAATTGGAAACTGGAGTTAGATTCAAAACTCGGGCACCAAATCCTTTATCTAAACAACAAAGAAAACTATCCCCTGTCGTGCCAATAGTAGTTGAAAGTAAAGATATGTACAAAGGGAAATAAAAACTTATCATGGAGCCAAAGAATGTAATTGCTACCAAAATTTGGCCTTTGGGAACAACTGTAAGGGAGATAACTGAGCAAAAATCAACTCTGATTCAATTGTATAATCATCTGACAACTCCAAGATCAGCAGAAGAGAACAAAATAATAGCTTGGAAGTTTGACCCAGATTGGGATTGTGCAGTTATCAAAAGAGCATCTGGGATGATTCAATATTTTCCATGGATGAAGACACTTATTACACTCCCAGGTGCAGACATTTCTGATCTACAAAGCATACCAATCACTAATTACCCAATCAATCCAAGAGTGAGACTTTTCTGTTATCATTGCAAAGCTAAGAAACAAATTTAAAGGAGATGTTATGAAAGAAGCAAAAAAGAGATGATGCAGAACACAAGAAGAGAAAACAAAATAAAAAAAGTTCTCAATTCAGCTCCTATCAACTAGTTGATAATAAATTTTTGAGAAGAATTAGATATGCAGACAAGAAGATAGCATCCATCAAGATTATTGAAGGAAATCAATACTTATATTCCATTACTGGTTGGGGATATGTTGAAAGAACAAAAGAGTTAGTACTGCAAAAAAATGATGCAGACAAAAAAGCTCAAAGTATCACACCGTTTGATCCCATAGAAATAAAGCTTTTTCATCCAAGTTACACCTCATATTTACATGATAAGTGCTTCCTAAAGTTGAATGATAAAAATGCTCAAGGCGACATATGTTTATATGTGCACATTATGCAAGTGATAGACAAGATTCATGCCAAAGCATACAAAATAAGAATATTTTAGTTTGGTCAACTGATGGGAACAAAAATCATTTCTATCACTGATCTTTGAATTTTTGAGCAATATGAGTTGGAGATAGTCTCAAATGACAAAGTGGTAGCAACATTGACTACTGATAAGATATCCTTGGTCTTGATTTTGAAACTTTGAAGAATACGGGGAGAATGAAGATCAAGTATCTGTATAAAGATTAGAAGAAAGCAGTTGCATACTTTAACACAAAGATTTTGAGAAGATTTCAGAATTTTTGAAGTCATTGAAAAACTGATTACAAGATTCTAAATCTAAGGGGGAGTATTGTTAGGTCTAGATTGTTTGTATAGGTTTAAAAGTTTTTTAACTCTTGTAATGAGATTATATGTGTGATTGCAGGAAAAACATCATACTTAGTCAATTTTAGAAATTGAATAAGTACAATAACTATTTACGGATGAACAAGTTTGTACTTTCGTAGATGTTCTGCGGAACGTAACAAATAAAAACTCAAGGGATATGCATCCGTAGATCTCTGCGGAAGCATTGTAATATTTTCAGAAGAATGAGTCTGCTTGTGAGATCAAGTTACTGCTGCACCTACGGAAGAAGAAAGCTTGCTTATGCGGATGAAGTTCTATGTGGATATCAAGAAAACAACTCCTACGGAAAGCTAACTCCTACGAAAGAACAAAGTACTTGCATGAACTTCAATCAAGTAAGACACATGAAGTCAATCAAGTCAAACTTTCTAAAAAGATGTCATCAATTCAACATCTGCGGAAGACTGAATTTTAGTCAAAAATGTGTCAATCACGTCACGTCAAGAATTTTACTGATGTAACTTTCTTACCATAATAACAAAGTTACCTTTACCCATGTAAAAGTGAATCCCTCTATCTATAAATAGAAGGCATGGGTGCACTCTTTTGACACGAAAACAATACAACAATTTTGATTACACCAAAAATATCAATCAAAATAGCAAGAACAACAAGAAAATCATCTAGCAATTACCATATCATCAAAATCCAAATACCAATTGTAACCAATTTAGTATGAATGGAAATCATTTGAAGTAAATTCGTTTATTGTATTATTTTAACTTGTTTTATATTTCTCTTATTTGTTCTTCATCGATTTACGTTACAATTACAATTTCATAAACAATTAATTAAACAAAAAGTTGTGATAATTCCGCGATCATTATTTGTTCAATCTAAACTGATAATTTCCTGTCTTGATCCTTGAATTCACACCTTATTTCCTCGTTTTAAAGAAATGGTAGAACACTACTTTCAAACACCTCTAATATATGTTTTCTCAGATAACGGGGGAGAGTACCAAGCTCTTATTCCTCTTTTTCAATCTCTTAGAGTCTCTCATTTCATCACACCCCCTCACACACCCGAACAAAATGGCACCGCTGAAAGGCGACATCGTCATATAGTAGAAACTCGACTAGCTCTATTCCACTATGCCGGTCTACCACGACATTTTTTGTCACACGTGTTTCAAACCGCAGCCTACCTCATCAATCGATTACCCACATCCATTCTAAACTACAAAACCCCGTATGAAAAGTTGTACCATCAACAACCAAACGACAACAAATTAAAGTGGTTTGGTTGTCTTTGTTATCCCTGGCTCAAACCCCATTCGTCATTTAAACTTCATCCGAAATCCTCCCAATGTCTCTTCCTTGGATATTCCACCTCCACGTCCGCATATAGATATCTAGATCTTTAAACTCGTCATTATCAGTCACAACACGTTCAATTTGTGTCTCGCATATTCCCTGCTCGAGAACCGCATGTTACACCCACCAACCCAATCTTAATTGCTAACTTCCTTGACCACTCACCCATTGTTGCTCGTACATCCACTTCCCCCACCAACCAAACTCACCCCACCCCTACTAATTCAACTCCTTTCACTCCCCCACATGGATCATACACCACCCACTATTTCATCTCACCCACCTCTCATTAATCATACTCCCCAAGCGGTTCCTCCACCACCTGACTCCCTACCACCCACGCCTTCACCATCCAACTCGCCTAACACTCCACCACCCACTCCCATCCACCCCATGTCACGGACCACTCCTATCATCACGCCACCACCAATCGATCCAACTCTACCTCCACCTCCTAGAAATTGCAAACCGAACTCCAAATACTATGGTGATAATTTTGTCAACCATACCATCGTTCACCCTATACCTCCCACCATTAAACCAACATGTGCTTCTCAAGCTATCAAAGGCCCTTTTTGGCATAATGCCATGGATGATGAGCTAAATGCTCTACTTCAAAATCACACGTGGGAGCTTGTTCCCACCTCATCCCACATACCAATTGGTTGCGAATGGGTATTCTGTGTAAAATGGAAACCCGACGGGTCTATTGACAAATACAAGGCCCATCTTGTTACAATAGGCTTTTTATCAACAACCTGGGAAAGATTTCTTTGAAAATTTTAGCCCAGTTACTTAACCAATCACCATTCGGGTCATTCTCTCATTTGCTCTTGCTAATAATTGGTCCTTACGTCAACTTTATGTAAACAATGCCTTTTTACAAGGTACACTACATGAAGATGTCTACATGATTCAACCGCCCGGCTACCGAAAGAACAATTTACAAATCACTTTTGCAAACTTCGCAAGTCTCTTTATGGCCTTAAACAAGCACCCCGCACGTGGTACATGGAACTCAAAGCGTTCCTATTGAACTATGGGTTCAAACAATCTCACTCGGATGCCTCACTTTTTATTTATAATTTTAATGGTACACTAATGTATTTTCTTGTGTATGTAGATGATGTTGTTTTGACATGGAATTGTACAAGACTCATGCACAGCTTCATGGATCTACTCTCAAAAAGATTTTCTCTTAAAGATCTTGGTGCTCTCTATCACTTTCTGGGCATAGAAGTTATCTCCACTCCTCAAAAAATGTTTCTTTCTCAACACCGACATATCAATGATCTTCTCGGTCACCAACTTTCACATGGAAGGTGCAAAAGACGTCGTCACTCCGTTAAGCTCAACCGAAGCTCTCTCATCCAAAGATGGTTCACCGCGTATTGATCCCACCACTTACCGAAAAATCATCGTCTCCCTACAATATCTTGCATTCACTAGACCAGATGTTTGCTTCACGGTTAATAAACTATCACAATACATGGATGCCCCAACAGCAAAACACATGCAAGCATTGAAGCGGGTCATGCGATACTTAAGAGGAACCCTCCACTATGGCTTGTTTTTGAAGTGAGGTGCCTCCATCAATATCACAACCTTTGCCGACTCCGATTGGGGTGGCATCAATGACGGAGGGTGGTCGACATCTGCTTATCTACCTTGGCCCAAACATCGTCTCATGGAAATCCACACGTCAAAAGACGGTCTCTCGCTCCTCAACAGAAGCTAAAGATAAGGCCCTAACTAATGCCGCAACTGAAGTTACCTGGGTTGAACATCTACTACATGAGCTTCGATTCACTGTCTCAAGACCACCAGATTTGTATTGTGATAATACAAGTACCACGTATCTATGTGCCAATCCGGTCTATCACTCGAGAATGAAGCATGCGGCCCTTGATTACCACTTTGTTCGTGAAAAGGTTGCGGCAGGACTACTTAAAGTTTATCACATA
This sequence comes from Flaveria ramosissima, assembly GCA_025215565.1. Lineage (NCBI taxonomy): Eukaryota > Viridiplantae > Streptophyta > Magnoliopsida > Asterales > Asteraceae > Flaveria > Flaveria ramosissima. Next base: position 74,371,782 of record CM046040.1, read on the forward strand.
AACTCCTATGATCAGCTAGCTGATGCTTTTACTAAATCATTAGCTAAACACCTCTTTATCAAATTCCACTCCAAGGTTGGAGTCTCCAACGGGACCTCCATCTTGCGGGGGCGTATCAAGGACACAACTGTTGACAGCTCCTCATCCGTAAATAGCTACTCAATCAATCAATCTTCTCCTTAAAAATATTATCCATACATAGCTAGTCTAGATATAAATGGTAGCTCAATTTCCTCCTATGAATACTCCGTGTAAAGTCTATATATTCTGCTTCCTATCATTCGATTATTGTAACTAAAAAGCAATTCAAATCACAGCTCGATAATCTTATCCATCATAATGCGCCTGCTAATCGTTCTAACAATCTGCCCAATATTCTCTACATTTCAACCATCCAAATGGGAACTTTAGTTGGTTCAAGCATGAATCTGGTTTTCATTTTTCAACTGCTAATGGTACATTAGTTTTAAATTTGAAAAAGTACATCCAATAAAATTCAGGATATATCTTGGATCACAAACTTAAGCCACATCTAATAATGTTTTATTTGACAACATGAAAAGGCAGTTTTAAACCAGTAAATAAAAAGCATATAGTTGTAGATGTTGTTTTAGAACTGAAAATTGCTTACAAACAGAAACTAAAAACCTGCACAGCTTTAACATTCTACCTTTCATTTGATTTAAGCGTGATCGTTTGACAATGGTCAGCAAAATCCGAGCATGAGTTAGAATTTCATTAAGATCATTATAATAGCATGTTTATGTTCAAAATGTTTATGCATGTGTTGTTGGTTCAGGCTATGTTTTATCACTAACTTTGTTACACTGCACTCCAACCAACCGCCTTTTCGACTCCTCTTTCCTTCATAAAGTTTCTCGTCCTTTCAGCCTCCTCCCACATCCCTATAGAATCATACAAATTTGAAATGACTACATAATATCCATCATTCTTCGGGTCACATTCAATAGCACGTTTTGCAATCCTGATACCCATTTCAGGATTATTGTGTGTTTTACAGGCACTTAACAGAGCACCCCACAACCCTCCATCAGGAACTATGTCAACCGGCATAGACAAAACCAAATTTTCAGCCTCACCAAGATAACCCGACCTACCAAGAAGATCTACCATACAAGTATAGTGTTTAAGACTCGGTTTCAAGGAATAATTGTCTATCATTCTCCTAAATAAAGATTTTCCTTCATTAACAAGCCCTGCATGATTACATGCCGAAAGAAGTGCAAGAAAACTAAGCTCGTTTGGTTTAACATTTGACAGCTCCATCTGTCGGAAGGTATCTATTGCTGACCTGGCGTCCCCGTGCATCCCATAACCAGAAATCATCACATTCCAAGAAATAATATCCCTTTCGATCATTTTCTTGAATATGTTTTCGGATTTTTCAAGTTGTCCACACTTGGCATACATATCAACTAATGCAGTAGCAAGGGCTGCATTTGATAAAAGCATATCCTCCTGGTGTTCTTCTATATACTTATGTATCTGCTCTCCTTTTTCAACCGATGCCATATGGGCACATGCAGAAAGCACGCTAATTAGCGTTGTGGATGTTGGATTTGTGCCTTCCAAAATCATTTTATTAAACAAGGAAAACGCCTCGGCATATAAACCATGGCGTGTATAAACAGAAATCATGGTGTTCCAAGTTATAATATCTTTATCTGTCCTACAAAATAGCTTCTTTGCAGTTTTCAAGTCTCCAATGTTACCATACATGTCTATAAGCGAATTTGACACAGACACATGCTCTTTCATCAATCTTTTTACAGCATAACCATGAAGACATCTCCCTAGATTCATCTTCCCCACCTGTGAACATGAAGAAATAACTGATACCAAACTGTAATGATCGGGCTCGAGGCCTAAATGTAGCATTTTGGTAAATAAGTTTATACATTTCACCCCATCTCTCGCTTTCCCATAGCCATGTACCATTGCATTCCAAACTTCACTATCAAGGATGCACACAGAATTAAATACATTCTCCCCATAACTTATCAGTCCAAACTTACAATACATTGACACCAGTGCATTATGAACCATCTGATCTCCATCATAATCTCTTCGGATCATAAACCCATGAAATGCCTTTCCTGCAGAGATGCAAGTTGAGTTCGCTAAACCAGATATCACACAACTAACTACCATTGTGTCTGGAACTACCCCAGTAACAAGCATTTCCATAAATCCACCTAAACATTGTCTAACAGATCCACATTTAGCATATACACCAATAATTGATGTCCACAGTTTTAAATCTTTCACACGAGCTTCACAAAACGACAAATAAGCCTCTTCAACAGTTCCACATTTAGAGTACATATACAAGATGGAGGATTGAACAAGCATTGAACATCCAACCCCAGATTTCACAGCTGCTCCATGTAAGCATCTACCAGCATACACCGCCTCCAAATCGCCACAAGCTTGAAACGCACCTTCTAACGTTCTAAAATTCGGTCTCTCATCCGTTCTATACATCTCACAAACACACCTCAATCCTTTTTCACTCTCCCCATTATGCACATACCCTATAACAAGCGCAGTCCAAGCAACCACGTCTCTCACACGCATTTCATCAAACACCTGGCGCGCACACTCGACGTACCCACATTTCGAATACATATACACAAAAGAACTCCCAATTGCAACACTCTCTTCAAAAATCCCAACTTTAAACACCAACCCATGTACCATCATGCCAAAAACCAAATCATCAACCTCAGCACAAGCTGAAACAACCATGGGAACAGTAAACTGATTAGGCAAAAGGGTGGTTAAAACCCTCATGGAACCATAATACTGTAGACACTGTGAGTACATCCCATTTGAGAAATAAGCTTTAATGATGGAATTCCAAAGGAAAACATCTTTATACCCATGAAATGAGTGAAATACTTGTGTTGATGATGTGGGGTCGTGGAGATTAGCGTAGAGGGAGATGAGTTTTGACGAAATGAAGATGTTGTTTGAGTGATTGCCGGTGGTTATGATGAAAGCATGGTACTTTGTGAGTGATTTGAGGGTTGTTGCAGATAGAAAGATGGTGATGCGGTGAAGTATGAGGTTGGTGATTGAGGATGAATGAAAGAAGTGATGGGAATGTGGAGTGATTGTGATTGATCTGCTGTTAATGCAAGATGATATGAGCTTCTTGTATCTATACATGATCGAAAAGTTCGTGAGCTTTTTTGTCGAAGTAGAAGGATTTCTGCATCAGATTCATGTTAAGGAGATGATTTCTGCAAGATGAAAAGTTCGTGAGCTTTTAGCGGGGTCTGTGAATGGTAGTCGTAGACTTAGATGCTGTTTGTTTTTTCTGCAGGAAAACGTCTGCAGTCTGCGGATCACATCTGCAGACATCTGCAGCAGAAGATGTGGACCAAATGTCTGCAGTCACATCTGCAGACATCTGCAGCAGAAGAAGTGGACCAAATGTCTGCAGTCTGCAAGAAAAAGACTGTTTTTTTTAACATCTGCAGAATGCTGAAATATTCTGTAATTAAACTAAATTAATTTTTTAAACTCTAAAAACAACTAATACATTAATATATAAATAAAAGTCATAGAAATACATTAAAATGTAAATAAAAGTCATACAACACTACAATAATATTCATAAAACCATACGATTACATTTATAAATCATTTATTCGACATTCTGCATTATCTGCTCAGCAATTTCATCTCTTAATTGACTCATATATTCTCGATCGGATGCGGTACCATGTTCTTCAACATCATTTTCTTCAGCATCAACGTGCATATCACAATTTTCAAAGGACACATTGGGTTGATCGTATTGTGTAAAAAAGTCATCGCTAAGACCCTCTTTCCTTATAAAATTATGCAACGCGAAACATGCAACGGTAATGTTCCTTTGTGTAACCAACGGAAATGGTGCCATCCTCTTCAATATAGGGAACCGTGCTTTCAAAACACAAACGAACGCTCAATAACGTTTCGTAGTTTTGCATGTGCATGGTTAAATTTTTCTTTGTTGGTCAATGCACGATTCCGACGAAAATCTCCAAGCCAATACCTTACATTACGATATGGAGCCATAAATCCTCGTATGTGTGCATAAGCGGCATTACAAAGATAATATTTATCTGTAAGGATATATAAATAATTAGGAAATTAAACTAAAATACCAAACATTTAAAAACAATTTATATACCTGATGGTGGTAACGGGAATGGAGCATTTGTATCTGATAAGGCCTCTGATAATATTCTGGAATCATGTGCTACCCCTTCCCAACCCGCCACAATGAATGTAAAAATCATGTTGAAGTCACAAATTGCTAATACGTTTTGATAACACTCTCCTTTTCCCCTCCCTCTATATAAATCTTGTTTACTAGCAGGGACAACAGCATGTATCAAAGTACCATCAAGTGCACCAACTGCTCCCTTAAAAATTCGCCGAAGTCTTTTGTTATGTCCCGGAATGTTTGGATTTGGATTGAAAGAAGTTGGTACTATCATATCTTTGGCAAAAAGCATCATTTTATATAACACTTCATAAAAGAATTTATGAATTGTTTGCTTTGAGTGTTGAAATCTTCGCTTTATAACCACGTAACGTTGATTATGACCAATTATCATTAAAAACATAGCCATCTTCTTCTCAACCGATACATGTTTACTATCCTTTAACGAATAATTTATTCTAAAATGTGCACATAGTCGAACAAAGGATTCACGAGACATACGTAGCAATTCAATGCATTGTTTGGGATTTCTTTGCAATAACTCTAACGTGTATTTATGCCCTATCATTTCTGAATCATTGTCTCGCATTCGTTTCAAACCTCTTCTCCAAAAAAAACGAACATACAAGTACATAAGAATTACTAGAAGTAATTTCTTATTATAATCCATATGATCATGTGTTAATAATAAAAAAAGCAACCATTAAACATCAAAATGTCATCATAAACATTAACCATAAAATGTCATCACCAACCAAATACAAACATAAAACATAACAATGTCAACACCAACAAAATACAACCATCAAAACATAACAATGTCATCCCTAACCCAACACAAACATCAAACATAAACAACTTCACGTGCACAATTATATTAGTTTCATACTTTTAGCAGTCATTGTAATCCAGCCTTTTAATACTTCTGGAATTTCTGGCAGTGTTATCCACGCCTCTCTCATGGATGACGACACTCCAAAGATATGAAAAGCAGCTAAAAATAAAGGATCTAACGGGTCTAACCCAACCAATTTTAACCTCTCAGAACAATCAAGTACTGTTGGGCCATCTTTTCCTTTAATCAAAAACTGAAGAGCCTTTTGCATATCAGATGCTAAATCATCAGATGTGATAGATGATTTCGAGGTTCTGGCCCTTTTGTTTGGAATAGGTTCGGGGGCCGGATCCTCGGTAGGCTCGGGGGTATCCTCTGGAATAGGCTCGGAATTGTGTTGTTCAAAATCAAAAGAGCCGGCATCATCTTCTATGTCATGAACAATTGTATGTGTAATCATAAGTGGTTTGACACGTTGAGCAGAAGATGATCCAGCAACTGAAGTTGTTTGAGTTGAAGTCCACTTGCAATTTCCAGTGGCAGTATTACCATCAAATAATTCTGCACAAAGTTCTGGAAAAGGCAATGGAATCGTTTTCAAAGATCCAGCCTTCGGATGCCCCTAAACCCAATATATAAAATATTATAAGTATATATTTATATGTAGACTTTAAAGATATATATATATATATATATATATATATAAGTATATGTTTATATGTGAACATACCTTCTTAAATTCTTCCCACTCCTCGTTTGTTAGGGAAAAAGTATTTGTTTGAGAATTATATATATTTCCTGTTTTGTTTTTCAAATACACAAATCCGACGTACTTGGCTTTCAGATTGTCATAGGCGTTCTTCATTTGTTTTTGATTCAAATCAAGGTCAAACTTTTCTTTAAGAATCTTTCCTAATCTATTCCAAGAGTCTTTTTGCATACTCAAACCTTTCCTACCCACCTTGTTTATTTCTTCAACGCAAGTTTCTAACAAACATTGAATTTGCTCGCTTGACCATTGATGTTTCTCGCCCATTTCTATTAAACAATAAAAACATAATCACTAACCTTAAAAAACCAAGGACTAAACCAATTTAGGCGGGAGACAAACGAGAACAACCAAGGAAACCAGAGACAAACCAGAGACCAAACCAGAGACCAACCAACGAAACCAATTCATTTCTCATACAAACCAGAGACAAACTAATCAGACAAACCAGAGACCAACCAAGGAAACCAATTTAGGGCTCATACAAACCATAAACAAACTAATCAGACAAAGCAGAGACTAACCAAAGAACCAATTTATTTCGCATACAAACCATATACAAACTAATCATACAAACAAACTAATCATAAAAACAAACTAATCATACAAACAAACTAACCATATACAAACTAATCGTAAAAACAAACTAACCATATACAAACTAATCCTATAAACAAACTAATCATACAAACAAACTAATCATACAAACAAAATATACAAACTAATCCTATAAACAAACTAATCATACAAACAAACTAACTATATACAAACTAATCATATAAACAAACTAATCATACAAACAAACTAACCATATACAAACAAACTAACCATATACAAACATACTAATCATACAAACAATAAATCAAAAAAAAATAGTACCTGCGGTGGTGACGGGGGGCGAAGGGGAGGGGGCCGAAGGCGGAGCAGGCGAGCAGGAAGGCGGTGACGGGGGTGGACGGCGGAGCAGGCGAGCAGGAAGGCGGCGGCGGGCAGTGGCACGGTCGCTATGTGTACAAGCGAACAGTGGTCGCGACGGGGGTAGCAGGCGGTGGAGTGGTGGTGACGGGGGGCGGTGGAGCGGTGGCGACGGGGAGGCGGTGGAGCGGCGGCGACGGGGGGGCGGTGGACCGGCGGCGACGGTGGCGACGGGAGGGAGGGAGGGGAAGAACTAGGGCTTGTGTGTGTGAAGATGAAAATGGTTGTGAAGATGGGTGGGGAAGAACTAGGGCTCAAACACAAATCAGAAGAGGTGTGAAGACATTGTTGCACCTCTTCTCCCTGCAGAGGTGAGAAAGACGTTTTTAATGAAACGTCTTCCAGAAAACAAACAGTCTGCGAACTACAAACCTCTTCCCGCGTCTGCGAGCGCGCAGATGAAGAGGTGGGGAAGAGGTTTTTACAAAAAACAAACAACCCCTTAGTTACGGGACCCCTATTTTCTTTAATCTGCCCTTTCGCGCGTTTCTTGACGAGTATTTGTTGTACTCAATTTCTCAGCTTTTATGTGATCTTTACCTATGTGTTGTATGTCGTATACTATAATTGTTACGGTTATTGTTTTCCTTACTGAGTCGGGGGTCTTTTCGGAAGCGGTCTCTCTATCTTCCAAGATAGAGGAAAGACTCGCCACCAACCACCCCTCCTAGACCCTGCTCTTGAGTGGGATTTACTGGGTATGTTTGTTTGTTTGTTTGTTTATTCATGTTAAGAAGATGAGTTAAGAGGGTAATAATTGAAGAAATTTTTCTTGAAATGGGTTTGTTTTTGAAAAGGGAGAGGTTATACATATCCAAATTTTAAATATTAATTTTAAAATTTATAAATTTTTATTTATTTTAAAATAGGTTTATTAGGTTATCAAATAATATTATTTGTAATAATTATATATTTGATATATCAATCTTCCAGTTTTAATACTTAATCGTGTTCTGGTATTTAAATTTTTACAGATGTTGGTTTACAAAATATTAAAAAACAATATTAATCTAATATAGTATATGATTCAACAAACAATACATATCCAATCCAAATAATGAATTCAACTAGCATCAAGTCTTTGTGTGTTTCGACATACAACTAAAACCATTACGTAAAATAATGTTAGAGCAAGTGCATTGACGATACCTGGAGTCCATATAAAAACCACCGTGTTAAAATTTTCACAATGAGACATTGATAAAGATAAGAATGTATAAACCTTTATGTAAATTCAAGTATTACAACAAGTGCAGTGAAAATGATATAATTAAATCTTATATAGAACAGGTTGAAAAAGTTTATGTCGAAACTTTAAGAAAAATAAGCCTATCATAATAATAGTGGGTGATAACATCCTATGTTTATATAAGAAAACAAAACCATAAAGTAAATGTGAAAATAAAGATGTAATTCCCGTAGAAAAATATTTTAAGTTATCTCGAGAGGTTAAAGAAATTTGGAAAAATTGGATATTATAAAGAATATATTAATATTATTATAAAAAAATTCAATGATAAAATATATAAAAATGACAAAAAGAAAACAAAAAGGTTAATATATATATATTTTTTATTCGGTTAATTTTATTTTCAGAACCCTAATTAATTCAGACCTACTTTTTTTAGTTCGTAAACTTACAAGTTTAAATATTACGTTTAATTATATAAATAATAATTGTTCATAAACTTACAAATTTAATGTTAATATTAAGTTAATTATAAATAATAATAATTAAATAATATTTAACTATTATGAATTATTATTATAGCAAGTGGATGAACTCTTTGTTAAACTTGTAGATAAGTTTACTATGCTAGTTATCTACCAAAATAATTTACCTTGTCTTCCAAAATGATTGATCTTTGTAGTATAAGTATCACTTCAATGTAGAGGAGAACATGCACCTCTTGTATACACTTTCATAAGTTATACATTTCTCTTCTTTTTGCTCTTGCAATTCTCTTTAAGGTTCTTAAGGTTATAACACTAATCTTGTGTTAATTATTATGATATTATAACACGTTATCAGTATGAGAGCTCTTAAACTCTAATCAAGAAGATCATTAAAGCACAAAGTCATCCATTAATCAAAGTAAGAGTTTCATTAAGTAATAATATATAATATCTTATATTGAGAAGATAACTAAGATAAATAAAGTAAGCATAAATGAGATCTTATTATGGACATCTTGATAACATGGGACTATTAACAAACTAACTTTTATTTATGCATCTAACTTTTGATTATGCAACTAACATTTTATCTTATGTCAACTAACATTTACTTATGCATCTAACTTTTACTCAATCTTTATTTATACAACTAACATTTCTCTTTATATCAACTAACTTTATACAACTAACATTTTAATTATGTTTACTAACATTTATTCGTACTAATGTCTTATTCTTATCCTAATTTGTCATCCTTATTCTCTTTTGTTTTTATAAACTTAATTCAATATTTTTATAACATAACCTTATACTTATCTATTTTATTTAAAATTAATGTCGATATACACACACACGACGGTTCTATAGCCGTTATAAACGGTTATATAGCCGTTGTAAACAATCACATAGCCGTTACAAACGGTTATAATTTTAAACTATAAATTGACCACTATCAATCTATTTTTGTTTACAATAAACAGATTATTTCTTTTCTCAAATTTATCCAAGACAATCTTTCAAAGATGATACACCCGGTTTTAATACTGGCAACCATAATGCTTATTTTAATTCTTATCCCAATTGCTGAACTACACCCGAAGAATTTAAACTTTTTTTATTTCTGTATTTGTTTATAGCTCTACCGCTTTATTGTATCGCAATGTTTATGGATTCTAATAATTATCTTACTATTTGCTTAATTCTTGTTTAGAAAACAAAAATGTCAAACATTGCGAAAAATCGAATTCCCAGCTCTTAATATCAACGGGGAAAATTATATGTCGTGGACGGCCCATGTGAAAAGACATCTTAAATCCATGGGTGTCTTAGAAACAATACAACAGGGGAATGTTTGCTCAGAGCAAGACAAGGCGAAAGCCGATGTCTTTTTGCATAAACATATTGATTAAATGTTACAATTTGAATATTCAAATTGTGAAGATCTGTATGTCTTATGGAAAGATTTAAAAAGCAGAGTTGATCACCAAAGGGAAGTTCTATTTCCCAATGCTAGAGATGAATGGAACAATCTCAGGTTCCAAGATTTTAAAAAGGTTAACGAATACACATCCGCTTTGTTCAGAATATGCTCGACCCTCAAGTTCTGCGGGCAAAATGTAACCGAGGAAGATATGTTGGAGAAAACTTTCTCCACATTTCATGCATCAAATATAAACTTGCAACAACAATGGAGGTTGCAAAAGTTTAAAAGATATTCTGATTTGAATTCATTTCTCCTCGTAGCATAAAAAAATAATGAGCTTTTGATGAAAAATCATCAAGCTCGTCCCACGGGATCGTTAGCAATTCTAGAAATAAATGTTGCTACTAAAAACTCTTGAAGAAAGTGGGGACGAGTTCGTGGTCATGGTTCTTTTGATAAAAGTTACTCTAATGGTCGCAACCATTCTTTTAAGGGTAATAATAATAATTACCGAGGTAACTTTTATAAGCGTGGATGTGGTCGTGGCCGTGGTAGAAATCAAAGAACAATCAATTACCACGCCCCACAAAATAATTCCAACCAGTACAAAGGGAATGAAGCTGGTAGGTCCGAAAACAATGACACTTCCTGTTTTAGATGTGGTAGCACAAACCACTGGTCGAAGGCTTGTTGCACAGCTCCACATTTGTGTGAACTATACCAAGCCTCTCTTAAAAGAAAAGAGAAGGAAGTGAACCATGTTGATAATTTTAATGATCTCAACGTTGACTTGAACACTACAGACTTTGACATAGATCTCTAAAACACATGTTGCTTGACCACAATAGTTATATGCAACAATTAAGTGTTTTTCTATCTTTAATTATGTATTTTTCTTCATGTAATATTTTCTTTCGATTAAATAAAGTTCTTGTTAAAATATAACAATGTCGTCGTTATTCACTTATTATTTTTCTTTATACTTTCAAGATTAAAATAAACATCACTGGAGCGCAAGATCAAACAAATGAAACATATATATGTATAGCGGATAGTGGAGCCACACACACTATACTTAGATCTAAAAAATATTTTTATGAACTTAAACCAACAAATAGAATCGTTAATACAATATCAGGCTCTATAGACCTGATAGAAGAAGTGGGAAAAGCTAATTTAACATTACCAAATAGTACAAAGCTTATAATAGAAAATGCTTTATTTTCCCCAAAATCAACAAGAAATTTGTTGAGTTTCAAAAACATATATCATAACGAATATGATACTCAGTCAAGAACTGTTGATAATGAAAAATATTTTCATATCATAAGCAAAGATCAGATATTAGAAAAACTGCCAATGCTTCAGTCTGTTTTACATTATACACACATTAATGTGCCTCAGGCATATATGGCAGTTAAAGAAAAATTTTGTGATCCTTAAACACTTAACTTATGGTATGACAGACTAGGTCATCCAGGATCTACAATAATGAGAAGAATAATTGAAAACACTCATGGGCATCCATTGAAATATCAAAAGATCCCACAATCAAATAAAATTCCTTTGTGTACATCTTGTTTTCTTGGGAAATTAATCACAAGGCCTTCGCTTGTGAAAATTGAAAAGAAATCACCTTTGTTTCTTGAAAGAATTCAAGGAGATATATGTGGGCTAATTCATCCACCATGTGGACCATTTAAATACTTTATGGTTTTGATAGACGCATCAAGTAGATGGTCTCATGTCTCTTCGTTATCAACTCGTAATGTAGCATTTGCAAAATTTATTGCACAAATTATCAAATTACGAGCACATTTTCCTGATTATACTATTAAAAGGGTGAGACTTGATAATGCTGGTGAATTCACATCACATGCTTTTAATGATTATTGCATGTCTATGGGAATTATTGTTGAACACCCTGTTGCTCATGTACACACACAAAATGGCTTAGCTGAGTCGTTAATCAAACGTCTACAACTAATAGCTAAACCATTAATAATGAGGACAAAACTCCCTGTGTCTATTTGGGGTCATGCAATTCTCCATGCTGGATCACTAATTCTTATGAGACCAAGTGCAAATCTTACCGTTACAACTTGTTGCTGGCAATGAGCCAAACATTTCCCACCTTAGAATTTTTGGGTGTGATGTGTATGTCACTATTGCACCACCACAACACACAAAATGGGTCCTCAAAGAAGGTTAGGAATATATGTTAGATATGAATCAGCTTCTATCATAAGATATCTTGAACCTTTAACGGGTGATGTATTTACAGCACGTTTTGCTGATTGTCACTTTAACAAGTCAGTTTTTCCGTATTAGGGGGAGAAAAGAAAAAACAAGAAAATGATGTCTCATGGTATGTTTCTTCATTATTGCATCTTGATCCAGTAACTAAACAATGTAAGACAGAAGTTCAAAAGATAATACACCTACAAAAAATTGCAAATCAATTAATTGATTTATTTACTGATACAAACAGAGTTACTAAATCTCATATACCAGCTACTAATCTCCAGCTCGAGTTGAGATTCCAAATAAGCAAATAAATAACATAATGGCTCATGAATTTCAAAAACGTTTGAAACGAGGAAGACCAATCGGTTCCAAGGACAAAAATCCTCGAAAAAGAAAAACTCATCAAAAGGAAGTTGACCATAAAGTGAATGATCTTGATGAAACGCTATATACCAGAACCTCTCATGAGGAGGATTTGGATGAAAATAACAAAGAAATGTCAATTAACTATGGTCACACAGATATCTTATGGGATCAAGATGAAATGGAAAGTATTGATGAAATATTTTCTTATTCCGTAGCAAGTGACATCATGAGTGGAGATGATGATCCTGAACCATAAGCAGTTAGTTACTGTAAAAATATATATGATTAGGATAAATGGAAAGGAGTTATGCAAGCTGAATTAGATTCACTTAAGAAATGAAAGGTCTTTGGACCTATTGTTATTACTCCGATGGTCGTAAAGCCTGTAGGGTATATATAGGTTTTTGTACGAAAATGAAATGAGAAAAATGAAGTTACAAGGTATAAAGCTAGACTTGTAGCTCAGGGTTTTTCACAAAGGCTAGGGATTGATTATAAGGAAACATACTCCCCTGTTATGGATGCAATAACCTTTAGATACTTAATCAATTTAGGAGTCTCTAGAAATTTAGAGATGCGTCTTATGGATGTTGTCACAGCTTACTTGTATGGATCGCTAGATAGTGACATCTATATGAAAATTCTTGAAGGTTTTAAATTCCCCAAATTATTAAGCTCAAAGCCTAAGAAAATATATTCCATCAAATTACAAAGATCCTTGTATGGACTTAAACAATCTGGAAGGATGCGGTACAATCGTTTGAGTGATTATTTGACAAGTAAATGATACACAAGTAATCTTATTTGTCCATGCGTCTTCATTAAGAAAACATCATCTGGATATGTGATCATAGCTGTGTATGTTGATGATCTAAATATAATTGGGACGCAAAAGGAAATAATAAAGCAATTTCTCTTTTAAAGAAAGAATTTGAAATGAAAGACCTTGGAAAAAACAAATATTGTTTTGGTTTGCAGGTTGAGCATATGCATAATGGAATACTTGTACGTCAGTCAACTTTACTGAGAAACTCTTAAAGCGTTTCAATATGGACAAAGCAAATCCTTTAAGCACACCGATGGTTGTTAGATCACTCAATATTAATAATGATCCATTCCGTCCTTGTGAAGATAATGAAGAGGTCATTGGTCCAGAGATACCATATCTCAGTGCAATTGGAGCTCTTATGTATCTTATTAATTGTACGTGCGCTGACATTTCTTTTGCAGTTAATTTGTTAGCAAGATTTAGTTCAGCTCCTATCAAAAGGTACTGGAATAGGATTAAACATTTTTCGATATCTTCGAGGTACTATTGATTTAGGCTTGTTTTATCCTAATAATTCAAAACAAGGGTTGGTTGGTTATGCAGATGCAGGTTTTTTATCTGATCCTCATAAAGCAAAATCTCAAAGTGGATACGTATTTAAAAATGGAGGAACTGCGATTTCATGGCGTTCTCAGAAACAAACACTCGTCGTGACATCCTCAAATTATGCTGAAGTCATTGCACTACATGAAGCTTCAAGAGAATGTGTATGGTTAAGATCTATGACACAACTTATATCAACTTCTTGTGGATTGGAGAAAGATGAAAATGCAACACCAATCTATGAAGATAATGCAGCTTGTGTCTCACAAATGAAAGAAGGATATATCAAAAGTGACAGAACAAAACATATACCACCAAGATTCTTTTCAAACACTCAAGATCTTATTGAAGATAAACAAGTTGAAATGAGATACGTTTAATCTAGCAACAATTCAGCTGATCTTTTCACAAAGGCATGATGATCTCCAAAAGACAATTTGAGGAGTTATAAGTTTCATTCTTTTTTCCTTAGCTAAGGTTTTTTTCCACTGGGTTTTTCTTTAGCAAGGTTTTTAACGAGGCAGTACTTAAACTCTTAAAGTTTGAAAAGTGTCATTGAGAGGGAGTATTATGAATTATTAACATAGCAAGTGGATGAACTCTTTGTCAAACTTGTAGATAAGTTTACTATGCTAGTTATCTATCAAAATAATTTACTTTACCTACCAAAATGATTGATCTTTGTAGTATATATATCACCTCAATGTAGAGGAGAAGATGCACCTCTTGTATACACTTTTATAAGTTATACATTTCTTTTCTTCTTGTTGTTGCAATTCTCTTTAAAGTTCTTAAGGTTATAACACTAATCTTATGTTATTTATTGTGATATTATAACATTAACATCATTATAAATGTTTTAATAAAACAATATTAGTGGAGCGAATAACAAAAAAACGATGGATAACAAAATGTAATAAAAATTTAAAACAAAAAGATAAAATATTAGTAAAAACTACAAATAACGATATCATCTCCCTATAGTATCTGGTTGTGTAAATTGTTTGTATTGAGAATGATGTGGGTACTCTAATTATGACTCATTTGCATATTTAAATCTAACTCTAGTAGTGTCTAAGACTAATGTTGCGATCTTTGATTACCACTTAAACCAGACAACAGGAAATTAAAAAAATATGGATACTAGTGTTGAGATATCCTCGAATTCATGTTCCCAACCGGGGTGTAAAAATCTTGTGTTTCAAAAATGTCGGTTAATGGCATTATTGTGCGACAATTATAAAGCGAGTGCACAAGAGAGCTAAATATGTCCGGAGTGTAGATATCTTGTGGTGTTTGTGATGTATCCTCTCCAAAGTTTGATGGATCTGCTTCAAAATTCGATGAACCCGTTTGCAAATTTACATGTGGGGTGCTCTCTCCAAAGTTGATGTTTTGCTCAACTCCGACTTGTTTCGGTATGTCTTTGGAAATTTTGTCGGCCACCTTTTTAACCACCCCCACTTCCCCATCACGATACGTTTTGTGGTACCGTGTTGTCTGTTATGAAGTTGACAATCTCCGTTTTGCATATATGATGTTTAGTACAAACGGTTAGTTTCATTAACCATTCCCAAGATATTAATATTCGTGCCTTATACCAACTACAAAGTTTTGTAATAGTGTTCCGGACCCATACCATATATCTTGTAGTTTGCCTAGCTATTGTCGTCCACCTAGAAAAGCAAACACATTTAATAAATTAGTTTATAAAACAAATAACAGAAGTTATATATACTAATAGTGAAGTACAAACCAAGAGTTGAGATCTTTCACTGTAATCCTGAAAGCCAAATGGGATGATACCCTTAATGTATCTTGGATCTATTATGTATTTAATAGTACGTTAGTTATACCATTCTCTGGTGCCACTTTTGGCTTGTCATTGGTCACCCCATTGACAACATTTCCATCCTTGTTGTTCCAAGAGTTCACATATTGTTCATAAAATTAAATCAAGTTCGTGTTAGCTCAATAGGAACAACTTAGGTGATGGCTTGATCGTTTCAAAGAAGTGGTTGAGGGATTTTTTGAATCCACCTTACATAGCATGTAACTAGCAACAATATGCCTTTAGCACATGGGAAGACAACTTGGTGTGGGTGAGTTTTTCACGCCACTTTAAAAGGGAGAAAAATATAACAATATATGAGCAGATAATATTTAAAATTAAATAATATGATTAATCAAGTTTTTGTAGTACGTACATAACACTGTATCATATTTGAAAGTCACAATTTTGGCAAATAGTTGGCATCATTGACCAAATTCATGTCCACGTCCAAGTTCATAGGAGATATAACGAACCACCTATGTCTTTTACTTTTGATAAGGTTGCCTTACATAAATTTCTATACAAAGAGGTTAGTGTATCACCACCCCAACTAAGGGTCCCACAAGTTGTTAAATTTTCTATATTATTTAAAAAATGTAATAGAACCAGATGATTATTACTATCGGAAAAAGTAATGCCTCCGCACAAAATAAGAATGATACACCATGCACGTTGCATGCATTGAATTTCAGTTGCATCTTTAGGTGAAGGATTCGAATTCATATAATTTAATATTGAAGTCATTTTAAAAATTAGATTTAAAATCACAAATTGTAGGTGTAAAACCAAGTAAATCTTCACACATTTACATGCGTTCAGCAATACTCATTGATATGTCAATGCCCGAGATCACCAACCTTGATTGGTAAATCACATAAAATATTAACATCTTGTAATATTATCATTGTTTTGCTAAAAGGTAGGTGAAATGTATGCATCTTTGGACGCCACCTTTCTACTAGTGCCTTAATTAATGCATGATCAATGCTTCACGATTCACTATTAAGCACCCCACCAAATCCAGCAATGATAACGTAATGTCTAACGTTATCCATAATTTTTAAATTGCTTCTAAGTTCATGCCAAAAACCTAGATCACCACTTCTTGTGTGTAACATTGATTCATTGCCCAAATCTAGATTTTGAAACAAACTTCTAGCTCGACGTTCTGCTCCTAAATATAGCATATCATCGTTAATCGGACCAGGGTTTAAGTTAAAGTTCATTGTGAATGGTAGATGAGAATTAATTGTATTAGTAATTTTGTAAGGAAAGAGTAGAAGATAGATGTGTTTGAATAGACAATGTGTTTATATGTGTGTGGTATATATATAGAGTAGTTGATATATTATTTATTATTATTGCGATCTAGTGAATTAAATTTTAAAAACCCATAATCCGTATTTAGTATTTACGTACTCACCATGATCTGGGTTTGTAACAAATGAGTTTGAACTAAATTTTAAAAACCCATAATCCGTTTTTAGTAGTTAAGAATTCACCAAATGATAATTCAACTAGTCAACGACTCTCATGGGTTTTGCATGTTTACAGATAATTCAACATTTCTTGACAATTCAACTTTGCATAATAATTTAAGGCTGCCAACATTCTTATAATACCATCTCTAATAAATTTGAAATGCATTTACGTCCACTCATTTAACCTACCATAATTATTTTTGCATGCATCCACTCATTTTACCAACCATAATTATGTTTGCGTGTATGATGATTGGACAATTCTTCCTTCTTAGTTTCAGGAGTTACTAATTGAACAATCTGTTAAAGCTAACCAATATGGCGACAGTACAGACAGCTTACATCCTCCTTAATAGAAAACAATATGGCGATGAGGTCATGTAATTCACATGTTAGTGTAGGTGAAAACACTATGGTGGAGTCATTTTAAAACACATAACTTCATAAACCTTGGAGACTCTTTAATGTTTACAGTTAATTAATATTTAGTTTTTTTTATTTCAAGGATTATGGTCACTTAATATATGTTATCTTTTTTTATTTCTATATGTTGTTATCTTATATGTTATGCAACATTTAATATTATATTTTTGACTAAATTTAATTTTTGTTACTAAAATAGAAATTCATAAACTACTAAAACTAAAAATAAAAAGAAATAAAAGTTTCCTATAAGTATGAACTACTCTTTCAACACAATCCACTATCATTTCTTGTTTTAAAATAGAATACAATCTAGTATATTCTTTCAAGAATAGGTAACAATTTTTATGGAACCCATGAGTGACCTTTAGTGATTTTGACAATGCCTTTTATTCGGAATTGTGGTTCTAGAAATATACATGGTTATTGAAGATGTTTATGGTAAGTATATTTATATTTATAAACATTTAACCAACTATTTGTAATACTAATACCTTCTCATTTATTTTAAATATGTTGAAGTTTCCCGACCTATATATTTTAGCTTAAAGATTCAGCGCCGTGGAATATTCTTAACATTAACGAATAGGGTATATCGAGCCGATGTATAACATTTGTAGACTTTTTAAATCGTATGAATTTAGATTTGAAGGCATTAACAAAATAGTGTTCAGACTCGGTTACAGGGCTCTTGCTTATTTATCGTTTTTTACAAAAAAAACTAATGGCAACTTGGATACTGATCTGCTACCTCTTACCTAGGATCCTAAAGATGTAGCCAAAATAATGGATTTTGTTGGACAAACTTTCGTTTTGGTCACATAGATTGAAGTGTACGTTGTACAAAATGACTTGCTTGAAGTAATTGCAGCGCCGACTGCTTGAAAAGAAAATTATTTGTTTCGTAATGCAATCTATGTTTAATTTTTGTGTTATCATATTTTAAGCTATCACAGACTGTTTCTTAATTATCTTATTTTATGAAGCTTTATTAATCCGTTTGTAATCTATGTATTAATTGCGTTTTTATATGTACATGTTTTAATCGTCTCTTAATTGTGTTTATTATATAAAATATCAATAAAAGATTTAGGACATCTATTAGTCGTATGACCTGCTTCCTTGCATGAAGAACATCGACGAGGCCTACGTTCATTGGAATAATAAACGTCCATCTCGTTATGTATCCTTCTTACATGTCTTCTCCATTTTAGAATAGTAACTCTCAAAGAGTCTCCTCTAATAGTCCAACCACATCAGTCCAATCACTAATATGAGCCCAAAAAAATTTCCGACTAGGTATTGTGCACTATATGTTTGCAAATGGAAACGTGCATCAAAAATCCTTTGAGGTTGATCACCTATCTAGTGACAATAAACAATTGCATGGGAACATGGAAACCGATAGATTTGCCATTTTTCACACGAGCATTTATTTTGAGTGTACTCCACAATGTAAGTATTGCCACCATCTTCGTTTGTTTAAAGCCTTGACTAGACCTTATACCTTTGCTCTGCTACGTTGTAGAGAAATACTATGCATTCTCAGACTCGGATATCATGCTGCATGAACATACACAGCATGCGATCGGGTAAGGTTGTAGAGCACTTAATTGAGACCCGTTAGTTTTTTTCGTACCGAGCCACATCTCTCTCAAACATGAAATAAGTACATAAAGGTAGCATCCTAGCTCCACGCAACACGTTATTCAAACATTCTGATATGTTCGTAGTTAGGTTATCCCATCGACAAATCCCCTTATCATACAAAAACGTCCATTTGCTTTTATCAATATTTTAAGGTATTGCTAGGCTTCTTTGTTTATCATCTTCATCTAAAAAACAGAATTATTAAACTTTCTAGCTTGTGATGTGCTCCCGATATCCCAACAAAGCCTTTTCATGCTTAAAGTCTTGAAGTGTATCATAAAATTGCTTCTAACATGTCGCAGACAAAAACGATAAAATGCGTTAGCTCCTTCCATGCATCTGGATTCTCATTAGCCTTCAATATCCTTGCATGTCGATTAGAAAGAACACACAATCTTCGCACAGTTGGATAACCAACTTTCATTTGAAACTACTCAAGAAACCAACCCCAAATCTCAACTAATCAAGAAACCTGCATATGCGACATGCGATCAGGTAAGGTTTTAGAGCACTTAATTGAGATCTGGTAAATTTTTGCGTACTGAGCCACATCCCTCTCAAACATGAAATAAATACTAACCTTTATAGGCGGCATCCTACTTCCATTCAACACGTTATTCAAACATTATGATATGTACGTAGTTAAGTTACCCTATTGACGATTCCCCTTATCATACAAAAGTGTCCACTTGCTTTTATCAACTATTTTAGGTATCGCCAGGCTTCTTTATTTATAGTCTTAATCTGCAAAATAGAATCATTAAACTTTTAAACTTGTGATGTGCTCCCGATATCCCACCATGGCCTTTTCATGCTTAAAGTCTTGAACTGTTTCATAAAATTGCTTCAAACATGTCGAAGGAAAAAATGATGAAATGCGTTTGACTCCTTCCGTGCGTCTAGATCATGTATAACATTCAATATTTCGACATGTTGATTAGATTGAACACACAATCTATGCACGGATAGATAAGCAACATCCATTTCAAATTGCTCAAGAAACCAACCCCAACTCTCATGTTGATCTATGAAGAGGGTGAAGTTACCAAAAACTCAAGGATTCAGTACTGGCTGCTAACTGCCGAAGTATACCAAGTGCTGATCCACTATCGATCAGCATATACTAAGTGCTTAACCAATGCTGATAAGCACTGGAAGTGATAAAGTGTTGATTGACTACATATCAACACTCAAATAGATGCACTGTTGATCTATCACAACATTGGACAAGACTGTATGTGTTGAAGTACTATGTCGACTGTTGGGTTCTACCTTTTGGAGATACCATAGTACTGAAGCTGCGTAGTTCTAATATGTCGATTATCTTTCTAGTTGTTTAGATTCATAGTATAAAACCTCGTATTTGTATAGTTAAGAGGCAAGCTTGTGCCACTTGTTTTATTTGTTAATTGTAACTCTTTGTATTCGGTACTGATTAATCAAGTGAATACTTTGAAATAACATCTGGTGCACTTATCTTTACTCAAAGTATTTGTGTTTGTTAGTAAATAGTTAACCTAGATTTTGCATTTGTTTAACTACAGATCAATAAAAAGTCTTGTTAAATCTTTTACCCGATCGAACATCTCAACTATCTCTTCATCTAATATCAAGCATGCCACAGGTAAAATCATATTATTTGTGTTTTCTGAAACCGCAATTAATATTTTTGACATGTAAAGTCCTTTTAAATGAGTGACATCTATGGAGATAACTGGATTGCAATACTAGAAAGCTTCAATACTAGGATGCAAAAACTAGAACACATATTTGAATATTGCCCCGTTCGCTGTACTGTGCAGATGATGTAACCATTTTACAAAAGTACCTTGATTAGAAGTCTATAGTGCTTTAACATAAGAGGGTAACATATTGAAATTATCTTCCCAAGTACCAAATATATTTTCAAAACCTTTTTTTCTAGCCATCCAATCCTTACCATACGTGATATTAACATACAACTTTTCTTTAATAAAAGCTCGAATCCTTTTCATAGGAAATGAGACGTCTTTTGATCTTAGTGAACGGTTTTTATTGTGTACCATGGTGATGAAGCGACCATGTGCAGGGGTCCATTGAGTAATACATGATTAGTTGTCAATTCTTCTATTTAGAACCTTCACAACCTAGCAACATGACAAGGGGCTTTGGTTTGTAGAATTCTTGGAAGGCTTTATGATATGATATTTTGCTATCCATAGTGAGAGTGTGCTTTCAACCACATAAGCCTCTTGGGTTTGGGCAATGTTCCACAAACAAACACCGCAAATAACATGGTCATTGGATTTAAAGTACATGCGAAAATAATTTTCATTCCAAGAAACAATGTCATCTTCGTCGTATTCATCAAGGGAGATATAATCCTTCAACCCATTGACATTTACATTATCCTAAACAGGACCATTGGAAATCCAATATGAGCCCTAAAATTATATTGTTCATTTATTTTAGAGGGTTTGTAACATCTTCTTCTATTCATAGTCTGATGGTCATAATTCACTTTCCTCTATTTCTTCAGTAACATTACCTTCATAATTTTAAAATATGAGACAATAATATTACTAAAAATAAAATAAGTAATACTAAAGATATTAATAACAACAACAACAATAATAATAATATGACCATCGGAAGAATTGTCAAATACAAAGTCCTCATCGTTGTTATTCACTGGCTGCACTCAAGTATCTTCTAAATTGGTGTATGTTGAAATACCAATGTCATTTTGAGATTCCATTTGATTGAAATAAACTCTTGCTGCTTGAGATAAAAAAAAGCTCGTAAAAGATCCATACAACTACTATGTTTATAACTAGGGACTATTGATACCATTTCACAAGAATTTGACTCATCTAGTTTCTAATATTTTTAGATAGATGATAAATCATCTTCATACCCACACGTCCTCTAATATATGAAAACTTTAAAATGCCTTGAAATTCATAATATAGTATCAGTTCCACATGAACTAATTATCTATCAATTTCAACATAACTACAAATAAGATCAACAAAATCTAAAAAGCATATTTTAGATGTCATAATAAACGAGCATCATTTTGTTGATTCGTCACTCATAACAACCCCATGTTGGTATGAAACATCACCACCCCAATATAATTAACTAGGGGACGGTATAAATGATGAAGCAGAAGAAATTCTGATATTAGCTTGGAAAATATTACTACAAACAAAACTAACCACACACACGCACGCGCGCACGCGCGCACACGCACACGCACACGCACACCCGCGCACACGCGCACACACACACGCACACGCGCGCACATACACACACACACACGAACACGCGCGCACATACACACACACACATATATATATATATATATATATATATATATATATATATATATATATATATATATATATATATATATATATATATATATATATATATATATATATATATATATATATATATATATATATATATATATATATATATATATATGTATATATATATATGCTAATCTCAAGATAACTAAAGAATAAACCTACTTGACAAGCGAAATCAACCTAAACATATAGAATAAACCTAAAGAATCAAAAGAGAATTAAAAAGTATTGTAGCCTTCACAAACTAAAAGAGAATAAAAAATATTATAGCCTTCACAAATCAAAGGTGTAGAATAAAAAAAAAATCAAACATGTAGAATCAAGAAAAATCAAATTAGGTAAAATATGTGGTTGGGGAATCAATTGGGGTTTTGAAACCTTCATTTATAGAATAGATGATTAGATAAAGATTTTGTAAATTAAATTTATCGAATAAAAACCCGTAAATGGGATTAGTAGATTTGCGTGGTTCATACGGTCCACTCACGATCAAGAATGATTAACAAATAAAGATTAGTTTTTGTAAAGCAGATTTACAGATTCAGTGGGTTTAATAATTTGAACTTGCCACATAGGTAGATTTCGTAATCGTGGATTACGAATTACCTAGAAAGCGATAGCCTTTCAAATCCAACCCATAAACCATCACAAATTTCAAAAAAAACCCATTTCAAAAAAAAATTGATAATTGATTTGCATTTGATTTGTACATTGATGTTATACACACATTATTGTCTTATGGCATCCGGAGTCAATCTGTGGAGAAGTCGAGAGTTACCTGAGAAAAACTAGGGCTGACCAGGAACACTGCGCCCCCGGTTCCAATATACTACTACCTAGTGGATTTTCGTCGAGATTTACCGACCACACATCCACAATTTGAAAACTAAATTGGGGACAATGGGAAAACGAAGAAAAACTGAGATGACGACATGTTAAACAAGAAAAAACTAAAAACAACTGAGGAAAAAAGAAAAGTACACATGGCGTTTATGTGTCAAACATAAAATATGAAAAAACCAGGGCGATTACTAGTCTTACGGAAAATTAATAGCGTCTACATATTTTTATTTTTTTCTTAATTTAGTGAATTAAACTTGGTTTTTATATTAAAAAATAAAAGAAGGTGAGAGTTTAATGCTGGGTGGTTTTCGTGTTGTATCTGATCTTTCTCAATAGCATAAAAGACATATAGAAGCTTAAAGAAAAAAAGTCATCCAACATTTATTATCCGATGTATTTCTCCATATTAATCTATCTATTATTTAATGAAAAATAAGAAAATCATAAACAACGTAGATGCAACTTCATAATAACTCAACCTTTTTTTAATGCGTATTATAATAAGTATCTACAAAATAAATTATGAAGTTGATATTATACATTAACTCTGTTACCTACGAAAAGAAAATTACTCAAATAATTTCTCACAATATCAATGCTCTAGCTTGGAGGTTAGGGTTTCAAGGTCTCTTGAACATAGATCTTGTTTGTGTGTTACAGATAGGTCCTAAGATCGGAATGGACTAAGGATGCTAGGTTCAACTTGACTTGACAACTATACCCGACCCCGAATTTAGTTGTAGCAACAAGTGGCGCCATTTGTGGGACCACGAGCGAAATAGCCTCGTGTTCATTGTTAGAAAATCTTATCTGGTGTTTTTTTTGTACGCTGTAATGTGAGATCCATGTTTTCTCTACTCACTTGTATTCCTTGGTTTAGATAATCACTTTTATTTTCTGGTGAAAGGTACACGTGTTCTCTACTTTACCTTTTTTACCTACTCCATGATGTTTTGAAACATAGAAAAAAGGATGTGCAATCATTACTACATTATGTACAACCCATAAAACCTTGAAACTCATGCTTTAAAATACTTAAGTGTATAAATATTGTTATCTGTTTATGGCCATCAGTAGTTATCTTCTATGCTTTACTATGTTTGATCAATTATTCATGAAACGTATGGTTGGAAACATAGGCATACCTTGTTGTTTCATATGTTTCACTCATTAATGTTACATGCAAATAAAATAACAAACCAAAACGTGTAAGAAATCAATGCATTAATGTGCACGCAAATAAAATAACAAACCAAAACATACAATGTTATTTCTTAATAATCAAACGTGTAATGAATCAAGTTCAATAGGAATCACTCCATGTTATACCTATTATATCCTTATAAATATTGTATATTCTCCGTTATTATTTTCGTTCGTTTCAATATTTGTTGATATATACAAATTATTCATTATATGTCATAAACTTCACGCTAAACCATATACTATTTTATTTCATAATATAAAATCTTCATTGTTTTATTTTCAAGAAAACATAGTTTGCAAGACTATTTGTCATGCTATCACTCTTATTTGTCATTCATTTTATGACAAGTCATATACTAACAACAGAGACGACCACATCTACTAATTGTAAAAAAGGCAAACATAATATTATATCTTCTGTAAATCCTTTGATGTATACAATAATATGTACATCAGATAAGTTTTTAATTAGTTATAAAAATAATTATTTGTGCACAAGGTCTAAAAATTAATAATGTCTGCCAACCTAAAAATATCATTTGCAATATACATTTGTGTGTTGAAAATACTACAATCTTGAAAGAATACTCCACTTGTTATATTCTCTAACGCATAATTTTTAGAGCTTAAAGTAAATCTCATTATTGAAAAAAAAATGGAGATTATATATGCAAGTATTATTTATTTACATTCATACCATATTTATTATTTGCAAATATCTGATTATCTTCACATTTCGTATCATATGTGGTTATCTTGCTGTAAAATAAATAGAAATTTTATATATTACTATTATAGAAGTTCTTTCTTCAAAAAAATCAGAGTGGTGTACAATCTCACAAAGCATAATAATAATAGGCAACATTGTTTCATACACCACAGATTCCGCATTCTACACCACCTCGAGTAAACGGTCGTTGGTCAAAAAATAAACGGTCGTTTGTCAAGAACTAAACTACAGTTTGCATGACTGTAAACGACAGTTTACAGAGCAGTAAACGGTCGTTTACAGAGAAGTAAACGCCAGTTTAGCACATAGTAAACGGTCGTTTACTATTTTTAGGGTTTTTATTAATTTTTTCTAATTATAATTATATTATATTAAATTTATTATTGTTAAGTTTTTATTATATTAAATTTATATATTGTTAAGTTTTTATTCGATTTTTAATATTTTTATTAATTTTAAATTATAGTAGTTATAAATTGAATATAAGTATAAATAGAAAAAAAGTTAATACATGTACAAAAAAATTTATGTACATGTATTAACATTTTATTTCTAATTATATTAATCTTTTGTATGTTTTTATTTGTAACGTTTTTATTCTATTTTTAATATTTTTATTATACTAAGTTTTTATATATTGTTAAATTTAATTATACTAAATTATATAATTTATATATTAATAAGTTTTTATGTACATTAATTAACTTTTTCTATTACATTATATGGTTTCATATAAATTTAAGATAAAAATTATATATAAGTTTAAAATATTTTAACTTTATATAGTTCATATAATTTTTATAATTTTTATAGTTTTTGAAGTTTAAAAATAACAATAAAACTTATATAGTTTGTAATTTTTAAACTTTTTAAAATGAATATATTGTTAGTAACTTAGTAAATGTCCGTTTACTATTTTTAAGATTTTTATTATATTTTTTTAATTATAGTTATATTACATTAAATTTATATATTGTTTAGTTTTTAAGATTTTCATATAATTTTTATAATTTTTGAAGTTTAAAAATAACAATAAAACTTATATAGTTTACAATTTTTGAACTTTATAAAATGAATAATTACAAATGATACTAATCTAATCTATATTGAAACGAGTAATAGTTTTATTTTGAAGTATATATTGACTATATCTTTGAAGTCTCTCCTCGTATATTCTTTCCCACACAGCCGCACTATTACTTTTGTGAAAATTCCATAACGGCGTTATGAAAGGCAATGGATATTCACCTTCTAAACGCACAGAGACGTAGTGGCAACCATACACATGCGCAATAGTAATAAATTGATGGTACATTAGTTTATCTGGACCTGTCCATAACAGAAAATAAGTTGCGCTTTCAGTAGGAGATAAGCATTGAAGAATCACATTAAATCTGTTTGCGATCAATAATCCTATGTAAGGCATTATCATCCAGTGTTGATTAGGAGCTGGACCCGGTTGTAGCCATGATAAAGTACGTTATGTCTTATCATATGAGCTGGAGAAAAGATTTATGTACAAATTAGAATTGTTATGTAACTCGTTTAAAAGCTCATACCTCATGTTCAGCCAATATTATTCACCGAATCCTAAGGAAAAGGAAACTGCATGAAACCCATAGTTACTATCACTGTTTACGTTCTTTATATGTGTTATATGTGGATGAAAAAGTTTTGGAATCTGTGTTAGTAAAGGATGGTGTTATAGAAAAGATTGAGTTGTGTTATGTATGTTTGAACTATGTTTCGGGGGGCTCAACACCATAAAATCTTAACTAACAAAATCATCTGTCGTGTAGGTATGACCTCGGATAGGTTGAGCAGGAGAAGGGTCTGGTTTGTTTTGTTTTTGAGGTTTGAGTGTTGGCCTTCCACGAGTATTTTTTTGCATCATAGGCTCGTTAAGATTTATGCTGATAGGATCCCTTATGCTTTTTATTCTTTCTAACCAATTCCTTTTCATCATGGGATTTTTTTGTTTTTGGTAAGCTTCTTTGAACCTCTCAAGTTCGTCATCACATTAATTATCTTCTACATCTTCGTTTAACGATACCGGTGAAAAGTCAAGCCTCCTCCAAAATATATCTATCGAATGTAGTGGAATAGGTTTGTCTGCTTTTAAATATTGTGTGATTTCACAAGCACATGGTAAACCGCAACTATATGACAACCACAACTTTGTGATTGGTTTTGAATTTCATTAACTCGTGTCAGCTCTTCAACTAATATATCTAGAGTTTCATGAGAAACATTTGATAACAAAGAAACAAATAAATTATGTTTTATGTTGATGTTTTATTATAATCCGACTTTCCTCGAAACTTGCCTTTATTTGTGTTTCCTGTAAACGTTAAATATTTTTTTAACAAAGCATGTTGGCTTTCTACTCTGTTTGTTGTTCGTTTAGATGTTGATCAATCCATGTAGACACGAACATCTCTTTGTAATTTTGCAACCAGTTAACATCCAAATAATTAAACGCAACTGCAAAGTTAAATGAAATATGTTAGTTTTTATTAAAATAAAAACAATAAATTGAATAGATCTGAAAAATACTTCGATGCTTGCTTATCAACTTTGTTTGCAATCGTGTTCGATTTTCATAGTAGGCCTCAATTGTTGGAGATTGAAGCAGAAATCTCTAGTAATACATAAATTTATCCCACTTACTCTGAGACTTGAAAGATGGTCTGTAATGCTTTCTGATATTCTTCTGTATATGATATCTACAAAGCAATCGGGTTGCTTTTGGAAAAATTACTTGGCATGCATCCATTAATGTCAACTCTCTATCGGTGACTATGACACGTGGTACCATATAGCCATCTAATGTTTTTCTCAGACAATTTAAAGCCCACTTGAAATTATCTTTTTTCTTATTTCGTATGAACGCAAAAACAATACAAAATGTCTTGTTTGTTGAAGTTAAGCCAACAATTTTAAGAAAAGGGAGGCGATACATGTTCGTCTTGTACGTGCAATCTAAAATAATCACATGCGGGAACGCACGCCATATTTTTAATGAAGTGGGGTTGACAAAAAACAAATCATTTAGTTGACTTGATTCGTCATCAGTAGTAAAATCATAGATGTATCCGCCCATCTGCAAAGATTGAAGAAGTGCTTGCATTGGGGTGGTTCCAACTTTATCCAACTTTCGTATCATTGTGCGTGCATCATACACGGTTTCAATCGTGGATACATTTTTATCATTATTTTCTTTTAAAGCCGTAAGAATATCACGTGGCTGCATATTCTTTCTCGTAAGATCTTCCACCAATGCATACTCTTCTTTAGACAATCTTTTTGCATAAGCATGACCCTCCAAAAATTTAGAAGGTTCATGGTTATATTCGTCACAGACAACATGTATTTTCCAACCTCCATCTTCTTCATGATATTTTGCTATAAGTTGAAATGGACAACCTGTCTTCTTTGTCCCTGAATGTGTGGTTGAATCTGTTGTTGACTTGTATACACCACCTCGATCGCACATAAGAAATGCCTTGTTGACGAATCCGTATACAGTCTTCTTCGTTCGTTGTGTGACAATAACATATCCAAGGGTGTGTGCAGTGTTTTGCACCCAATCCATTAACTCCTCACTTGTTTGGTACATCCAATCATTATAAATTGACATTATTGACTTGAATTACGATGGTGTGTGAATAAATGAATTTGAATAATTGTGAATTGTGAATTGTGAATTGTGTAAACGGAATTTATAGGCATCTTCCAATAATTATTATAAATTCTGGCACATTTCCCAATAAATTCTGTAAACGATGGTGTGTGAACAATTATTGATTTTATCTGGCACATTTCCCAATACTTATTATAAAATAAATAAATTCTTTATTACAATAACTCAAACATAAATAAAATTATTATACAAATAAAAACTAAATAAATTCTTTATTTCCCAATACTTATTATAACTAAAAAATTACATTACTATACAAAAAAAATAAAATTACAATTTATTTATACGGGTCATCAGGAGGGTCTTGATATGGAGGTATCCACATTTGATTATTATGTTTAAACCTCCACCTAAGTGGATAATCTGCGATCATGTCCATCCGTATAACATGTTCACGATCAACAAATCCAGACATAAGTACCGGCCAGTTTAAACTTGCCACGTTCTCAGGGGTGAGAATGTGTAAAGACTCGGGGAGTCGAGTAACATATTTACCACCACAAATATGCCCGCTTTTCTTTATACCCATACATGAAGTAAAAAAATCATCAAGCATATATAGCAGATTACAAGGCCTCATTTTAATCAAACAAAATAAAAAGAACAAATCCTTTTTAGTCACCCCACCACTAGTCATCCTACGTCCAGCTATAGTATGTAGGGGTGTTCAAAAACATCCGAATCCGAACATCCGATCCGAACATCCGAAATTCCGAACCCGAATTATCCGAAAATTCGGATATCCGAATTTTCGGATATCCGAAATTCGGATATCCGAAATTCGGATATCCGAAATTCGGATATCCGAAAATATGGATTCGGATTCGGATAGCTATTTCAGGAATTTCCGGATAATTCGGATATCCGAAATATCCGAAATTATTAAATTAATTATTATTATTTTATAATATATACTATATAGTGGGCCTCTTTAGGGAATTAGGGCTAAGAGAGACTCCCGTCCAAATCTGAAATCCCCACCCTTCACTCCTTCAGTCCTTCACCAAGACACCGACTGCCGTCCAAACTCCAAATCCCCACCCTTCACCGTCGCCATCGTCCGTCGCCCGTCGCCCGTAGCTCGTCGCCCGTCGCCCGTCGGCCGTCGCCTCCTTCATCGTCGCCCGTAGCTCGTCGCCCGTCGCCTCCTTCACCGTCGCCATCACCCGTCGCGGCCTCCTTCACTGTCGCCCGTAGCCCGTCGCCCGTCGCCCGTCGCCTCCTTCACCATCGCCCGTAGCTCGTCGCCCGTCGCCTCCTTCACCGTCGCCATCGCCCGTCGCGGCCTCCTTCACCGTCGCCCGTAGCTCGTCGCTCGTCGCCCGTCGCCCGTCGCCGTGTCCTCCTCAATCTTCGCTGACTCACAGGTTTTTCACTCTTTTGAGTTATTTTCCAGATTTCCACTAAAAATATTAGTTAGTAGATTTGAATTTCTTCATACAGTAGGTTTATACTTTATAGTATGTTAAGTTGTTAACTACTTATATTAAGTGTTAAGTGTTTGTGATTTTATGTAACTAGGTTATTCAATGGAAATTCCTGAACCAAGCAACTCTTGTGAGTTAGTTTCTGAAAATGAGGTTGTGTCAAAGACTAAAGAAAAAAAGCAAAAACAGAAAAAAGATGGTAAACCTCCTGCTAGTGCTGTAAGTGAATCTCTTTCAACTCGCGTAGGAAAAAAAAGATCGATTTGGTGGGATCATTTTATTGGGTGTGACATAGTTGATATGGCTGAGTGCATCTACTGTCATAGAAGAATTGGTTGTTCAACTAAAAGTGGTACTACCCCTTTGAAAAATCACATAAATAGTTGCAAACAATATCCTGCAAATATCGATAAAAGGCAAAAATTAATTGATCTTGAGTCAAAAACACGTGTTAGTGATGATGGTTCCGTTGAAACTACAACAATTCCAAAGTTATGGGAGTTCAACCAAGAATTAATTAGGAAAGCCTTAGTGAAAATGTTGATTGTTGATGAACTACCTTTTTCTTTTGTGGAGCGGGAGGGTTTTCGTGCATTTTGTAAGGTTATTAATCCTCATTTTAGTGTACCTTCACGTTCGACTATAACAAGAGATTGTTATAGTTTATATATTGAGGAAAGGAGAAACTTGGCGAATATCTTTAAAAACATGTCATCCAGAATATGTTTAACGACAGACACTTGGACTTCGGGTCAAAATTTATCTTATATGTGTTTGACTGCACATTTTATAGATGATGATTGGTGTTTACATAAGAGGATTATTAACTTTTGTCCTATCGTTGGTCATTCTGGGGTCATAATAGGGAGAGCAGTCGAAAAATGCTTAACTGAATGGGGTTTAAAAAATATTTTGACTGTGACAGTAGATAATGCTAGTGCTAACGATCTAGCTATTCAGCATTTGAAAAAGGTTTTTAACCATTGGGAGTGTGGTGTTTTGAAAGGATCTTTTTTGCATATGAGATGTGCAGCTCATATTCTAAATCTAGTTGTTAAAGATGGACTTAATAGTTTGAGTTTAGCAATTAAGAAAATACGTGCACTTGTGAAATATGTGAGGTCTTCTCCTGCTAGACTTGACAAATTCAAAGATTGTGTAGAAGAAGAAAAAATAGAAAGCAAGAGCTTGGTGTGTATGGATGTTGATACACGATGGAACTCCACCTTTTTAATGTTAGAAACTGCTGTTAAGTTCAAGAAAGCCTTTTCAAATTTATTGTTAAAGGATTCTAATTGTGAGAAAGAGCTTAAGAAGAATGTGGGTAGTTTGATTTATGAGGATGATTGGAATGATGTTAGCAGTTTGTTGCCTTTTTTGAAGATTTTTTATGATGCTACATTAAAGTTTTCTGGTTCCCGCTATGTGACTTCCAATGCTTATTTGCATGAAATATTTGGAATTGGAACTGTGATTGATGGTTTTACAAAGCATAAAGATGAGTCTATAGGTTTAATGGCACTTAATATGAAACAAAAATATCAAAAGTATTGGGGGGATGTCACTAAGATGAATCAGTTTTTGTTTATTGCTGTGGTTCTTGACCCAAGAAGGAAATGGCAATATATTGAATGGATTGTTGAAGAAAAGTATGTCAATGAGAGTGTCCTAAAAAGTTTAGATAATAACTTGCGTGCTTTGTATGATTCTTATCAAAAATCAATGCCTCAAAATGAAAAAAACATGGAAGAGTCATCATCTAATTCTACTCGAGTATGGGGTGATGATCGAGAAATAATGGATATTGAAGAACTTATGACAAAGCGGTTTGAAGAGGCCATGGGGAGTTCGGATACATCTTTGAAAAAAAGTGAGTTAGACAAGTATCTTGGGGAAGATCGTGAACCTATGGATGCACGTTTTGATATACTACATTGGTGGAAAGTTCAACAATGTCGTTATCCTATTCTCGCTAAGATGGCTCGTGATATACTTGCCATTCCAGTATCTACAGTAGCCTCAGAGTCGGCTTTTAGCACCGGAGGTCGGGTGCTTGATTCTTTTCGAACAGCGTTAACCCCAAGAATGGTGGAGGCCTTGGTGTGTGCACAAGATTGGTTGCGTGCTTCGAATAGAACTATTATGATTGAAGATATTTTACTAGAAATAGAGAATTTGGAAGCTGATGGTAAGTAATATCTAATAAATTATCATTTTATTTCAATTATTTAGTTTCTTTAATTCTTTATTTGTAATCTTTAATATGGTAGGTTTGAAGGAGTTGGTGGCAGAACAACCCACCATTATCATTGATGAAAGAATTGATGAAACGTTCGAATTGGATGAGGTATTTATTTATATATATGTCTTTAAATGTTTTAAGATATGTATCTTTTAGTCTATGCATTATATACTACATATTTGTTTGTTTTAATGTTTTGAATTGAAAATTTTTTGTTTCTTTATAGGAGATGGACTTTTGATATAAAGATTGGTGTATGTGTATTGCAAATAGCAAGTAGTGGTAAGAAATAAATATGCAAGATGCAAGCAAAGTCTTTTGGGTTTTTAAACATATTCAAATGTTTTTATGGGTATTTACTATTTACTTATTGTTTTGAGTATGAGATTTTTTTTTGTAGTTGTGGTGATGAATGAATGAATGATGATACAAGATTGGCCTATTGAACTTGCAAGTAGTGATGAAGATTAAAGACCTCAAGATGCAAGCAAAGACTTTTGACATATTTAAGTTTTAAATGTTTTTATTTGACTTTTTAAGCGTGAACTTTTTGGACTTTTACTTGTTTTCCGTTGCTATTATGTTTATTTGAACTTTGAAGTTACTCGTGAACTATTTTGGACATTTTAGTCGTGTATTATTTGAATTTCGAACTGAACAGGATAGAAGTTGGTTTATGAAAATTATCTATTTTTTATACATGCTAATCGGATATCCGCAAAACTATCCGAATCCGTATCCGAATTTTCGGATATCCGAATTTCGGATATCCGAAAATTCGGATACGGATTCGGATAGTAATATCCACTATCCGAAAATTTCGGATATCCGAAAATGAGCACCCCTAATAGTATGACCAATAACGCGATGAAAATATCTATACAACGGATCGTTCATTCTTGTAGCTTTTGTTTTATTGTTAGATATATATTGGTCATCACCAATTTCTTGCCAAAATATTTCATCATTATAATCTTCTGGAAATTGCGTGAGATCGTTCAAAAAATCAGATTATTGGGTCTCTTGAACTGTATATAAACTCATCAAAACACCAAACTCAGCCACATAATAATTACGTGACCCCCCCCCCCAAAGGACAAAACTGATAGCATCGGTATCACTGTTAAAAATATATAAGTTCAATTAAATGTAGACATGAAATTATATATAATCCAACTAAATTGGTATACCTATAGTTATGATTGTTCGAGTCGAAATTATATGTAGAGAAAAACTCCAAACAAAGCTCCTTATATTGCGGGCCACTAATTGCAAAAAAATCTTCTCCACGGCTCGTTCATCATGTTACGAGCACGAGTAAATTTCCCCACGTCCCGTAACAAACTCCAAGATATCGAACGTGAAGCCTCAAATTCTTTATCTAAAAGTTTCTGAAGTCTTTTATATTCATCTGACCCTCGACGAAACTGAAGCCAAGGATGATTAGAAACACGAACCGACGCTGTATCTTGACGTGAACTTGAAGCCATTACCTAAAATAATTACAATCAGTGACACAATAAAATATATATTAAACTAAATTGTATTATAATAATAATAAACTAACCTTTGTTTTAATAAAAAAAATAATAAGAAGATAATGGAAGGTAAATTTTGTGGATGTGGTGAAGAAGATGATGTGAATGGTAGCATAAATTGGTGTAAAGAAGATGATGAAGAATGAAGATAATGATGAAGAATGAAGATAATGGTGAAAAATGGTCGTTTGTTGATGAAGATGATACACCATTTTTCACCATTATCTTCATTCTTCATCATTATCTTCATTCTTCATCATCTTCTTCACACCAATTTATGCTACCATTCACATCATCTTCTTCACCACATCCACAAAATTTACCTTCCATTATCTTCTTATTATTTTTTATTAAAACAAATGTTAGGTTATTATTATTATAATACAATTTAGTTTAATATATATTCTATTATGTCACTGATTGTAATTATTTTAGGTAATGGCTTCAAGTTCACGTCAAGATACAGCGTCGGTTCGTGTTTCTAATCATCCTTGGCTTCAGTTTCGTCGAGGGTCAGATGAATATAAAAGACTTCAGAAACTTTAAGATAAAGAATTTGAGGCTTCACGTTCGATATCTTGGAGTTTGTTACGGGACGTGGGGGAATTTACTCGTGCTCGTAACATGATGAACGAACCGTGGAGAAGATGTTTTGCAATTAGTGGCCCGCAATATAAGGAGCTTTGTTTGGAGTTTTTCTCTACATTTAATTTCGACTCGAACAATCATAACTATAGGTATACCAATTTAGTTGGATTATATATCATTTCGTGTCTACATTTAATTGAACTTATATATTTTTTAACAGTGATACCGATGCTATCAGTTTTGTCCTCGGAGGGGGGGGGTCACGTAATTATTATGTGGCCGAGTTTGGTGTTTTGATGGGTTTATATACAGTACAAGAGACCCATCAATCTTATTTTTTGAACGGTCTTACGCAATTTCTAGAAGATTATAATGATGAAATATTTTGGCAAGAAATTGGTGATGGCCAATATATACCTAACAAAAAAACAAAAGCTACACGAATGAGCGATCTGTTGTATAGATATCTTCATCGCGTTATTGGTCATACTATAGCTGGACGTAGGATGACTAGTGGTGGGGTGACTAAAAAGGATTTGTTCTTTTTATTTTGTTTGATTAAAAGGAGGCCTTGTAATCTACCATATATGCTTGCTGATTAGTTTACTTCTTGTACGGGTATAAAGAAAAACGGGCATATTTGTGGTGGTACATATGTTACTCGACTCCCCGAGTCTTTACACATTCTCACCCCTAAGAATGTGGCAAGTTTAAACGGGCCGGTACTTATGTCCGGATTTGTTAATCGTGAACATGTTATACGGATGGACATGATAGCAGATTATCCACAAGTTAGGTGGAGGTTTAAACATAATAATCAAATGTGGATACCTCCATATCAAGACCCTCCTGATGATCCGTATCAATAAATTGTAATTTTATTTTTTTTGTATAGTAATGTAATTTTTTATTTATATAAATTGTGATTTAGTTTTTATTTGTATAATAATTTTATTTATGTTTGAGTTATTGTAATAAAGAATTTATTTATTGTATAATAATTATTGGGAAATGTGCCAGATAAAATCAATAATTGTTCACACACTATCGTTTACAGAATTTATTGGGAAATGTGCCAGAATTTATAATAATTATTGGAAGATGCCTATAAATTCCGTTTACACAATTCACAATTCACAATTATTCAAATTCATTTATTCACACACCATCATAATTCAAGTCAATAATGTCTCAATTTTATAATGATTGGGTGTACCAAACAAGTGAGGAGCTAATGGATTGGGTGCAAAACACTGCACACACCCTTGGATATGTTATTGTCACACAACAAACGAAGAAGACTGTATACGGATTCGTCAACAAGGCATTTCTTATGTGCGATCGAGGTGGTGTATACAAGTCAATAACAGATTCAACCACACATTCAGGGACAAAGAAGACAGGTTGTCCATTTCAACTTATAGAAAAATATCATGAAGAAGATGGAGGTTGGAAAATACATGTTGTCTGTGACAAACATAACCATGAACCTTCTAAATTTTTGGAGGGTCATGCTTATGCAAAAAGATTGTCTAAAGAATAGTATGCATTGGTGGAAGATCTTACAAGAAAGAATATGCAGCCACGTGATATTCTTACGACTTTAAAAGAAAATAATGGTAAAAATGTATCCACAATTGAAACCGTGTATGATGCACGCACAAGGATACGAAAGTTGGATAAAGTTGGAACTACCCCAATGCAAGCACTTCTTCAATCTTTGCAGATGGGCGGATACATCTATTATTTTACTACTGATGACAAATTAAATCAACTAAATGATTTGTTTTTTGTCAACCCCATTTCATTAAAAATATGGCGTGCGTTCCCGCATGTGATTATTTTAGATTGCACGTACAAGATGAACAGGTATCGCCTCCCTTTTCTTAAAATTGTTGGCTTAACTTCAACAAACAAGACATTTTGTATTGCTTTTGCGTTCATACGAAATAAGAAAAAAGATAATTTCAAGTGGGATTTAAATTATCTGAGAAAAACATTAGATGGCTATATGGTACCACGTGTCATAGTCACCGATAGAGAGTTGACATTAATGGATGCATGCCAAGTAATTTTTCCAAAAGCAACCCGATTGCTTTGTAGATATCATATACAGGAGAATATCAGAAAGCATTGCAGACCATCTTTCAAGTCTCAAACTGAGTGGGATAAAGTTATGTATTACTGGAGATTTTGCTTCAATCTCCAACAATTGAGGCCTACTATGAAAATCGAACACGATTGCAAACAAAGTTGATGAGCAAGTGTTGGGTATTCTACCTTTCAAGAAATTGAAGATTTCCAATATTATTGAAGTTGAAGACTTAAAGAACAAAAGCAACAAAAATACTAGTATAGGGTTTATTTTGTAATTATTGTAATTGCTAGATTAGTATAAATAGCAACATATATCATCCATGTAAAGGTGAATAGTTTCTCCACCAAGTGTGGAAATTAGTTCCATCACCAACAACATCATATCATCATTCTTCATGAATGATGATTTCAACATCAAATCAATAAACAACAAGCATTAAACACTTTCGTGTTCATCATTATTACATTTTGGCATCGAATCATCAAGTTTTGTTATTATCAATATGAATCCTAAGATCCAAGCTTAACGATCCCTTTCATACCGGGAACACACAATTGGTATCAGAGCCGGAGTTGATGGATTCATATTGATTTTGATGAGATTTCATGGTTAGATTGCTAAAATTATTGAAGATCTGAAGAAAACTTGAAGAAAAAGTTAGTGTGTTCTTCATGAGAAATCCAATGATTTGGATTCATCAACATGATGCTACAATAGCAATTTCATCAACAATTCAACAATCAATTCAACAATACAAGATCCGATGCAGACATTGCAAGAAATCAAAGTTTGGAGGCTGCGATGTGCTTTACGATGTGGGGCTGCTGCGATGTGATTCACGATGGTTGAGGGCTGCCGAATAGGGTTGCGGTCGAATGGAAGGGGCTGCCGTAGGTGGACTTTCTCGATGGATTAGGGTTGTGGCAAAAACAAATGGGCTCGTGAACATCATTGGGTTTGTAACTTGGGCTCCATCATTAAAACAAAAAGAAAAGATGGACTTGGATTTAATGTTTGGGCCATCAACATCCAAAAGAAAAGGTGGACTTGGATTTAATGTTTGGGCCACCAACATAAAAAAGAAAAGGTGGACTTGGATTTAATTGTTTGGGTCGCCAACATCAAAAAGAAAATATGGATTAGGGTTTTAGCTTAAAGCTATGAAAGCAAGCTATAACCACAAATCAAAAAAACAAAAATTGGTTGTTCTAAAGTTTTGAAGATTTCGCTTTCGCATCAACAATAACATTCTTGACTTTGGACAACTATTCAACAAAAACAAGATCAAGCTTCAATTCACATCGGAAATCTACAATTTAGGGGGAGTATTGTTGGATATTTTACCTTTGAAGAAATTTAAGATTTCCAATATTATTGAAGTTGAAGACTTGAAGAACAAAAGCAACAAAAATATTAGCCTAGGGTTTATTTTGTAATTATTGTAATTGCTAGATTAGTATAAATAGCAACATATATCATCCATGTAAAGGTGAATAATTCTCCACCAAGTGTGGGAATTAGTTCCATCACCAACAACATCATATCATCATTCTTCATGAATGATGATTTCAACATCAAATCAATAAACAACAAGCATTAAACACTTTTGTGTTCATCATTATTATATTTTAGCATCGAATCATCAAGTTTTGTTATTATCAATATGAATCCTAAGATCCAAGCTCAACGATCCCGTTCATACCGGGAACACACAGCAAGCATCGAAGTATTTTTTTGATCTATTCAATTTATTGTTTTTATTTTAATAAAATTGAAACTAACATATTTCATTTAACTTTGTAGCTGTGTTTAATTATTTGGATGTTAACTGGCTGCAAAATTACAAAGAGATGTTCGTGTCTACATAGATTGATCAACATTTAAATTTTGGAGAACGAACAACAAACAGAGTAAAAAGCCAACATGCTCTCTTAAAAAAACATTTGAATTCTGACAAGTCAAATTTAGATAAATTTATAGGAATTTAAATAACATAGTACGTTTACAGGAAACACAAATAAAGGCAAGTTTCGAGGAAAGTTGGATTAAAATAAAACATCAACATAAAACATAATTTATTTGTTTCTTTGTTATCAAATGTTTCTCATGAAACTCTGGATATATTAGTTGGAGAGCTTACACGAGTTAATGAAATTCAAGACCAATCACAAAGCTGTGGTTGCCATATTCGTACTAGTTGCGGTTTACCATGTGCTTGTGAAATCGCACAATATTTAAAAGCAGGCAAACCTATTCCACTACATTCGATAGATATATTTTGGAGGAGGCTTGACTTTTCACCGATATCGTTAAACGAAGATGAAGAAGATATTCAATGTGATGACAAACTTGAGAGGTTCAAAGAAGCTTACCAGAAACAAAAAAATCCCACGATGAAAAGGAATTGGTTAGAAAGAATAAAAAGCATAAGGGATCCTATCAGCATAAATCTTAATGAGCCTACGATGCAAAAAAATACTCGTGGAAGGCCAACACTCAAATCTCAAAAACAAAACAAACCAGACCCTTCTCCTGCTCAACCTACCCGAGGTCATACATACACGACAGATGATTTTGTTAGTTATGATTTTATGGGGTTGAGCCCCCCGAAACATAGTTCAAACGTACATAACACAACTCAATCTTTTCTATATCACCATCCTTTACTAACACAGATTCCAAAACTTTTCCATCCATATATAACACATATAGAGAACGTAAACAGTGATGGTAACTGTGGGTTTCGTGCAGTTTCTTTTTCCTTAGGATTCGGTGAAGAATATTGGCTGAACATGAGGTATGAGCTTTTAAACGAGTTATATAACAATTCTAATTTGTATAGAAATCTTTTCCCTAGCTCATATGATAACACAGAACGTACTTTATCATGGCTACAACCGGGTCCAGCTCCTGATCATCACTGGATGATAATGCCTTACATAGGATTATTGATCGCAAACAGATTTAATGTGATTCTTCAATGCTTATCTCCCACTGAAAGCGCAACTTATTTTCCGTTATGGACAGGTCCGGATGAACTCATGTACCATCAATTCATTACTATTGCACATGTGTATGGTTGCCACTACGTCTCTGTGCGTTTAGAGGGTGAATATCCATTGCCTTCCATAACGCCGTTACAGAATTTTCACAAACGTAATAGTGCGGCTGCGTGGGAAAAAATGTACGAGGAGAGACTTCAAAGATATAGCCAATATATACTTCAAAATAAAATTGTTACTCGTTTCAATATAGATTAGATTAGTATCATTTGTAATTATTCATTTTAAAAAGTTCAAAAGTTGTAAACTATATAAGTTTTATTGTTATTTCTAAACTTCAAAAATTATAAAAATTATATGAAAATCTTAAAAACTTAACAATATATAAATTTAATATATATAACTATAATTAGAAAAAATTAATAAAAATCTTAAAAATAGTAAACGGACATTTACCAAGTTACTAACAATATATTCATTTTAAAAAGTTCAAAAATTGCAAACTATATAAATTTTATTGTTATTTTTAAACTTCAAAAACTATGAATATTATAAAAATTATATGAACTATATAAAGTTAAAATATTTTAAACTTATATATAATTTTTATCTTAAAATTATATAAAACCATATAATGTAATAGAAAAAGTTAATTAATGTACATAAAAACTTATTAATATATAAATTATATAATTTAGTATAATTAAATTTAACAATATATAAAAACTTAGTATAATAAAAATATTAAAAATAGAATTCAAACGTTACAAATAAAAACATACAAAAGATTAATATAATTAGAAATAAAATGTTAATACATGTACATAAATTTTTTTTGTACATGTATTAACTTTTTTTCTATTTATACTTATATTCAATTTATAACTACTATAATTTAAAATTAATAAAAATATTAAAAATCGAATAAAAACTTAACAATATATAAATTTAATATAATAAAAACTTAACAATAAATGCTAAACTGGCATTTACTTCTCTGTAAACGACCGTTTACTACTCTGTAAACTGTCGTTTACAGTCATGCAAACTGTAGTTTAGTTCTTGACAAACGACCGTTTATTTTTTGACCAACGACTGTTTACTCGAGGTGGTGTAGAATGCGGAATCGGTGGTGTATGAAACAATGTTGTCTTTTATTTTGTCAATATTTGACTTTAAAGAAGATTACCAAAAAGTAATACTAGTAATCATTTTCAAACGCGATGTGATCAAATCATACTTTTTTATTAATATTTTCCACTAACCACTTCTTTGTAGAATTACTATGACTACTAAAAAAGAAGATAGGATGACGTTATCATTTTCATGTGTTAGAGAGAATCTTGTCATCTTCATGTATCAGAGAGAATCTTTTCTCATCAACCAACCTTATAAACATGTCATATAAACCTATATATGAGATTAAATCATAACATCTTATCCCATCATGATGTGTAATAGATTATGTTGAATCATGAAAGATGGAACTACCGAAAACTTATAATTTCAACATTGACTGTCAACTGCGAAATCAGACCAAGTGTTGAATCCACTGTCAAAGTGCGTATGATGAATGATTGTTGATCGGCATATGTCTTAGCAAGTACCGAACTACATATGTTGAATGCCTGCTAATCAGCATATGCAGATCAACTGCGAATCAACAATGAACTCCATGACCTTCTAATCGAC
Organism: Flaveria ramosissima; assembly: GCA_025215565.1. Classification (NCBI taxonomy): domain Eukaryota; kingdom Viridiplantae; phylum Streptophyta; class Magnoliopsida; order Asterales; family Asteraceae; genus Flaveria; species Flaveria ramosissima. The sequence goes on from CM046040.1 coordinate 74,413,499, forward strand.
TATTACTCAGAACAAGATTGTTTTTGCTAATGATTGATGTGTTTCACCTATTGAAGACAATATAGTACTGAAACTAGCAATTTTGATACACAGATTATCTGTTTAATGTAAAATCTAAACATAGAATAGTTTATTTTTATTTTTTAGATTTTTTTAGTATAAAAAATACTCACAATTGTATAGTAAAGACAAGCTTTTTAGCTATTTTATTATCTGCCATATTGTAACATTTTACACCAAATTAATCAAATTAATAATTTGAAAGAACAACCTGTATATTTATAATTTCTCAAAGTATATATGTTGTGATAGTAAGTTTTTAACTTAGATTCTGCGTTTGTTAGTTACTAACAGTCCGATCCAACAGGTTAGCCTTATTGTTAGGACCTGGTATTTGAACGAAATACCTAGTGATTAGCGTGTTAAACCAACTCAAATAGTGCGGAATCCTATTTGATTGGCGATCCAATCAGTGAGAACACACGAAGAATCAATCAAGAATTGAATCTAACGTTAGAAGTCGATTAGGAATCGATCTAATGTGTTCTGTGAACTTGGAGAACGATTTGGGAGGCTTCTGGACGGCTAGGGTACGTCTGGAATCGTAATGGTATGAATGCTTACGTTTTTCCACGAATTGGGTCTATTTATAGGTTAGTATTGTTCAATTGTGCGACTGGACCATAAGTATGGTTCAGTCGTGCGATTGAACCATGCGGTTGATTCATCCGCACGACTGAGTGTTCAGTCGTGCGACTGAGCCAATCTTATGTGTCAATCATACGACTGATCCAGTCTCCTGGTTCAGTCGTGCGATTGAGTCAATCGTATGAAGTTATTCATGCGTGTGGTCCATTCGCATGGGCCATTCGCATGAGAACTTCATTAAGTTAAGTTTGAATGTTTTAATTAATATAACATTATATGTAACCATTCAAACAATCATAAACCCAATCAATTCAATCACGACTCATTAATGAAATATTAAACATTACCAATAACAAACAATCCATGTCATTTCATTAATCAATACAAATTACATCATAATCAGACAGACAAGATCTATTACATTACAAATCATGATCTAGGGACATACATGCATCAACAAACTCCCCCTTGGACCTAGATCTCTCTAATCTCTTGTCTTCTGCATAACCTCCTTGTACTTCTTGTACTTTTCCTCTTTTGTGACTCCCGCGTGAATTTCAAACGCGAAGCAGAGTCGTATAACGTTTTGGAACTGGAGGGCTTGTACAATATCTTGTGTGTCATAGAACAGTGGCCACTTGTATAGGTATATAGACATCATTAGCAGACAAGTTGGTTCAGCCACATCGGGTCGAATACCCTGATTGTATCATTTGGCCCTCTTTATTTAGAACTATGACCGCTTCAGCGTTCTCCAATCATAGTACCACCATTTGAAGTGTGGAGTGAAGTCCTGTGGCATTTCCCTGAGAGGGATTCTCGACATAGTGCGGCGGGGACTCCACTTCAAACACAATCTTGGGCTTGCCAGAGTAATGGCATCAACTCAGACCTTCTTATGTACCTAGTAGGCTGTTGGGGTCTGAAGTTAAACCCATCTGGTGTGGTACTCCTTCTTAAGGGCAGCCTCGAACCAGCCTGACATTTTCTTGGTCAGCATACAAAAGCTTTAGCTTAGCCAGCTGGTTGAGCTCAAAAACCAGGTAGAGTCTTCAGATCATGTGGAAATCTGAAGTACTCTATGCCCTGTTCCCTCTTAACTGCATACGCGTTAAGATCATCAAAATAAGCCCATGCTATAATCCTGCCTGACACCTTGTGGTGTTTCTTGACTCGTAGAGCTTGGTGTAGGCATCTTTCTTTGGTGCAGCACGTTGGGCTCTCACTTCTTCAAAACAGGCAGCCCACTCAGCCTTTCGAATGTCTACGTCATCATTTGAGGCTTGGGCTGTTCCTTTCTGCTTTTCCTTCCTGCTCCATCTTGTTCAGTACCTCAAACGTATCACTGACTAGGGACTCACCCAGATTGGGGACACAATTACCTCGTTGTCAGCATACTGAGGATACTCTTCTGCAGTGATATCTTCGACCTCGACTTCATCAACATCATTTAGCTCTTCATCGCTAGTCGAATCAACTGTTGGAGCATCTTTGACGATTTCATCCGGATTGAGTCTGAACATCTCTGCCAGTTGCTCGTTAGATAGGTCATGAATTATTTCCCCTTCTTCAGGGTATAACTCACAGACCTTCTTACAATCCCTGCAGATCAAGAATCATGGTTAGTTGAGTCTTGACCTGTTGGAGGGGAGCAATATCAAACTCATCTCTTTGAAAATTTGGATTGTTGATTTAAACATTCAACACATAAATCATTAGTAAGTAATCAAACAAAATACATTACTTAATATACAAACATTCAAAACATTGTTTTTCAGTACATGATTCAAAAACAAAAAGTAAATAAATACATAAAACATCTAATCTGTACTTTGGTCTTGAATCATGGTCTCATCGCTCGGAGGAGCAGAGGTGGTAGATGACTGGTCCTGTCGATTCTTCGATCTTCGTTCTTGACCTGAAGCAGAGGCCGATGCAGCCGCATCCCCTCCTTCTGCTTCGTCATCATCATCTTTTCCCTCTGTCCTTTCTTCATCTGTCTCTTCCTCATCCTCATCATCCTCCTCATCCTCATCATCATCTTCATCCTCGTCATCACCATCTCCATCATCTCCATCACCCTTTATCTTAAGGCTCTCATCTTTGATCCCTTTAACCGCAGCATGATGGTCTTGTTGGTAGTCTCCAACTCCTCTATACGTTTGGCTGATTGGGCCTGCTGGTCCTGGAGTTGGGACATCTCGACTCTCTGTGCATCCATCAGCTGGGGTGCTGCTCTATCACCGAGCCTGCTCTGCCATCTGCTGAGACTGGGCAGCAGTCAGGTCGGTCAGCTGGCGATATCTGTGCAGCTTTCTCCTCATCTGCAGCTAGCAGGCATCACCATACGGTTTAGCGCCGACAGCTGTTCCTCTACCCCGATTGGAGGTAGAGGTGATCCATATAAGTGTGAGGACTGGGCTGACGGTCCTGCATGATGTGAGGTGGTGGTGGAGTGGCAGTGTGAATATGGGTCGGTAAAATGGTGAAGGTGATGTAGGTGTAATGTATGTGGTGGTGGATGGGAAAGGTACAGTGGTGGTAGGTGAGGTGGTGGTTGTGGTAGCAGTGGTGGATGTGGTGGTGTGGTGATGGGGTGGTATGTCAGTGGAGGTGGTAGTGGTGGCTGTGGTGGTGGAAGTAGAGGCTACAGTGGTAACGAAGGTCAGTCGACGCTTCTTCTTCTTCAGTCCATGGGGCTGAGCCATCCTCTTCCTCCTAGTCCCAGTGGAAGTGGATGCTCCCCTGCAGCTCTGCCCGCTGAACCCGGAGCATAGCTCGGGTCAGTCTCTGTCTCTCTGGAGTCCCGAGGGTGTTCACCAACCACCCTTAGCCGTGTTCTGTGGGAACAACTTGCTTCCCACAGTCCTCGTGAGGGGCTCCTCATCAGACTCCTCCTCCTCCTGATCACCAACAACAAACTCCTGATGAAACCGGCCGTCTCAGCAACCTCTCCGGCAGGGGCAGACCCGGGGGAATAACATCTGAATCAGTGCCTCTAGGTGGAGCAGGCATATCATCCCCGGCGTCTCCGCTATCATCATCATCAGAATCCATCTCTGGGAGGAGCAGCCTCTCATCATCAGAGTCACTGTCTCATGACGCCATTTGCGTCTGCTGGCGCCACATACCTCTCGTTGGCCAGGTGGCCAATCAATCTCTTCACTTGGGGCTTCACCTGCTTCCCCCTATAAACTCTCATCCGGCCCAGAGTCGTATCATCCATGATCTCTAGAGCCACTGCATCATGACTCTCTTTGGGCAGATGTGGCAGCTTCTCGTTGAAGATGAGCTTGTAAGAACCTGGGGTACATACAAAACCCTCCTTTCCTTGGCCTCCAAGTTCTCCACCAAGTAGGAGAATATCATGCTAGAGAAAAGCTGAAGGGGTGGTTCAGCACCAGTGCCACGTAGGCATTTTGGATCTGGTCTGAGAGGTCGTCGAACCCACCCCTCCTCGATGCAACACACTTGAGGATCACGTGTGCTAAGTACTGTACTGGGGGCTCAGGTGCTCTTGTTGAGCACACCTGAGTTGATGTCCCAGCGTACTTTATCCTCAGAAAGCATCCTCGCACTGTCAGTGGATGTAATCTAGTAGGATGATCAGTATCATCCCCAACTCGAGGACCCTCTGGATGTCGGCAGCAGTGATCTCAATATCATGGCCCAGTATAGAGCTCCTAATGCAGTAGGGCTCACGGGGGAGCGGTCCACAGAGGCATTCTCCCAGAATGCCTGATGCAGTGATCTGTATGGCGTGCAGGGAGTGGAGATAGCCTTATGAATCCGGGACCGTCTAAGAAAGGCTATAATGTCGGTAAACTCGGCCCCGTTCCTGGTAGTGTGATCCAAATGAGCACAGATGTTGTGCTTTGGATTTATGGACCATCTCTCTGCCATTTCCTGAAACATACATGACATAGAACCATTAGTACATAAGACATGAAAATTCTGTTCTAAGTGTAATGTTGAAACTCATTCTGATTCATTCGTGCGAATGAATCATGCGACTGAAGTCAGTCGTCTGTTCTTTCATGCGACTGAACTCATTCTGGTCAATGTGACATGCGATTGGGTTCAGTCTGCTGACTGAGTCTGGAATGGTTCAGTCGGCCGACTGAGCTCAATCGCATGGTTCATTCGGGCGATTTGCCCAATCGCAAGTTTCAATCGTGCGATTGGAGTTCATCCGGGCGACCAGTCGCCTGTCCTGTAGTTCAGTCGCCAATCGTTCGAATCTTAACAAAACAAGTGTTTTAACATAGATAACCGGTTCAATAGACTCGCATTCTTGTTACTAATAACCTATTAGACTTAATTTTAACGTTTTGCATAGTTTGGTAGGTTATTAGGTCTTTAGTCTCGGTTCTTGTTTCACAGTCGAATACCCAAATTAGGGTTTGAATCCTTCATGTTTTGGAAGATGGTCTTCAAACTACCTGGATAATCAATAGCGAGAGTCAGTGAATCAAGATCAAGAAGAAAACAAAGTCTAATGAAATTTGGCAGCGTAACGGTAGGGTGTGCGATTGAGAGCGATTGGGTGTGATGAAAGAAATGCGATCGACTGTGCCCTTTAAATACTGAAGCTGAGTTCAATCGGCCGACTGGCCTCAGTCGCCCAGTTCATTCGGGCGACTCAGGCTCAATCGTGCGATTGGCCCAGTCAGTCGCATGCTGTTGACCGACTGAGGTTTCAGTCGTTCGACTGACTCAGTCGTGCCTTTCATTCGCATGTTCAGTTGACCGAATGAGTCTCAGTCGGTCGACTGACTCATTCGCCCCCTTCCAATCGGTCGAATGGGCCATTCTGATAAGCCATTCGTGTGAATGGCTCATTCTTATGTCCATTCGTGCGAGTGAAAGCCATTCGCATGGTTGGTCCATTAGCATGGTCCAATCGTGCGAATGGGTCACACTTAGTTAATTTTCTGCCATTTTTCCAATTTACATTTAAAACCCTTTTAACTCTTGAAATTAACATTATGAGCCTTTGATCATCTCAGACATGATCATTTTACTTGAAACATTTTTGATCATCTCAGACGTGATCCTTTTTTTTAAAATTTTAAAGCACATGTGGTCATCTCAGACATGACCCTTTTAGTGAGTTGATTCCTTCTGATTTTCCTGATGTAGTCCGACACAACTAATAAAATTAAATTAAAACTACTAACTAACTTAGAAATTTAAACTAATACTCAAACAAACTTGTTTTTGGCTTTTTGTGAGAGATAAATCTAAGATAGACATCTACGGGATTTGGTTCCGGAATAGACAGCTTCAACTTGGATTGACCACACCTGGACCAATTCAATTTTGGAATCATACAGGCAAGTCAAATCATTTGGGACTTGTTATCAAAATCTTTTGATGCTCAATTCTCGTGTTCATCCAGAGTCGTTAGCAACTTAAGGAAATCATACTGAACTCTTAGATTGTCACATTGATTTGAACTTTTGAGAATTGTAGCCACAATGATTGTCAATATGTTTGTCCACTTAAATCCATACACAGACTTTTGACACAGACTGGTGACTGATTTAGGTTTAATTATTTCAACTAACATTTGTGGATCCCACACTTATATGGTAATCAACATTCCTCAGGAGCTTTTGAGCGGTCTACGGGTATTATTACAAGAAGAGACTATTCTTAGAGCTTTCAAAGAGAAGCCAGTCCTCAGGTCAGTGCCATCGCACAGCAGAGAGGCGGCAAACAACAATGAATTCTAGAATATCTAGGTTATGCTTATCCTCAGGTCAGTGCCATCGCACAGCAGAGAGGCACACAACCTATCTCCTTGTTAGAGCAGCTTATTTTATTTTGCACAAAATGCACCAACAACATAAGTCATTAGCTTTATAGCATTTGTCTTTCATTTTTTCTTTGCTTTGCTCTAATTATGGTCATCCGCACACATTTGTGGCGTTTAAATGCTCATTCCCCTTATTGGAATATTGTTGATTGTGTTAACCAGTGATAAGATGGAAGCCCACAGTCAGTTGAACAACTTAGTTTGATCTTGATTCACCAGTCAGGTCTAATCATCTATTGTGTTGAATCTACCGACATATCATTTGTGGTCTAGCAACCTCTAGGTCTACTTTTTTTGTGTTACCTTCGGAGTTACCAGTTTTCTATCATCTTCCCTTTTATATTGCGACTTATACTTTAAATTTTTGCATCTTTTCAAAACTTAAATTTTTAAAGTCCCTCTTGATTTGTTCCTGTGTACTATCATTTTCCAAAGGTATTGAATCGGTATCACAGATACGATCTACCTTATATCAGCTATTTACTCCTTCTCCCTCGTTTTTTTTTTTTAATGTTAACTTGCTGACATATTCTCCCCTAAAATACTAAAATCATTACTGGTTTAATTATTTTAGGATTTTAATAAACAGCAAAATAACATGAGTTTAAATTTAACAGACGAAAATAAACAAATAAAGTAAAATACTAAAAACTTTAACTAAACTACATCGGACTACACATTATCATCATCAGGAATAACCTCACTTTTCTTTTTAACGCCGTTGACCTCTAGCAAATATTGAAAACGTGGTTTATCAAAGGCTTTAGTATAGAGGTCAGCGCGTTGAAAATCAGTATTAATTTTAACCACATCAATTAAGTTCTTTTCAAAACAGTCTCTTATGAAATGGTATTTAATACCGATGTGTTTGGTCTTAGGATGTTGAACCGGATTTTTAGTTACTGCAATTGCAGCAGAGTTATCAACAAAAATAGGAGTAGACGAGAATTTTAAACCGTAATCCCGCATTTGCTGTTGAATCCAGATGATTTGTGAACAGCAACTTGCAGCAGCAACATATTCGGCTTCACAGGTTGACAATGCAACCGATGTCTGCTTCTTACACTGCCAGGTAACTAATCTTCTCCCAAAGAATTGACACCCTGCTGATGTAGACTTGTAGTTCATCTTGCAGCCCCCGTAATCCGAGTCACTATACGCGGTAAGCTCAAAGTCATCATCATGAGGGTACCACAATCCAAGTGTGGGTGTACCCTTCAGATAACGAAAAATCCTCTTGACCCCGATCAGATGGTTGACCTTAGGTTTAGCCTGATATCTAGAACATAAACATGTAGCATACATAATATCAGGTCTTGAGGCAGTGAGATACATAAGGGATCCAATCATTCCTCGGTACATCGTGGCATCTACAAGATCTCCATTCTCATCAGGTGCTATATCGTGATTCGTAGCAAGTGGAGTCCCAGCAGCAGAAGCATTCTCCATGTCAAAGCGACTGAGAATGTCTCCTACATACTTGGTCTGATGTAGAAAGATCCCATTGGTGTCTGATCCACCTGTAACCCGAAGAAAGAACTTCATCTCCCCCATAGCACTCATCTCAAACTCTTTCTTCATCACTGCTTCAAACTCTTTGCATTCTTCACTCTTCGAACAACGAAGATTATGTCATCAACATAGATCTGTACAAGCAGTAGGTCGCCATCCTTTTCTTTAATAAACAGTGTGCAGTCAATGACTCCCCTGCGAAAGCCGTGTTTCACAAGATGAGTCGAGAGTTTCTCATACCAAGCTCGAGGAGCTTGATGAAGCCCGTATAAAGCCTTGTCGAGCTTGTAAACTCTATCCCGATGATAAGGATCTTCAAATCCCTCGGGTTGACTTACATAGACTGTTTCCTGATTTCCCCATGAAGGAATGCACTCTTCACATCTAATTGGTAGACTTTAATCTTCATGTACGATGCATAGGCAAGGAAGATACGAATGGCTTCCATCCTTGCCACGGGTGCAAACACCTCATTGTAGTCAATCCCCTCGACTTGGCGAAAACCCTGAACCACCAATCGAGCTTTGTTCCTGATAATGACCCCTTGGTCATCCTTCTTGCATTCAAGTACCCATTTGGTGCCAATGACTTAGCACCTTTAGGTCTATCAACCAGAGTCCATACACCTAACTTCTTGAACTGCAGAAGTTCTTCTTGCATGGCACTCACCCACGCCTCATCATTTAGTGCCTCACTGACATATTTTGGCTCAACCTGCGAGACAAAACATCGATAAGCACCATCATGAATGTAACCTTTCTCCATAACCGAGGCGTAATCAGCTGAGTATAGCTGATTTCGGGTTTGTACTCCTGATCTGACATCCCCAATAACATTGTCAAGGGGATGATAGACGTTTAGTCGTGATCCTGGAGTAGTAGGAACAGCCACCTCAGAACCGAGATTATGAACATTTGGTTCTGCATCTGAGGTAGTGGAGTTTGAGGTTCCGAAGTCGAAGGTGCATCACTGGTAGATGCTTGTGGACTTTCAGGAACTGGAACCTGTTCCTCCTGACTGTTCTGGTCATCTGCTTCAGCTTCATCTTCAGAGGAGGAGTCACTGTCATCGACTACTCCCCCTGACTGAGTAGATGATTCTCTGTGAGCTAGATGGTGTATTCAGGATATCATACATCATCCTAGTAGCTAACTCATCATCCGAGGGAGAGAGAGGGATGTTGAAGGACTTGAAGAATCCATCATAATCGAAGAAGTATGGAGGTCCTTTGCATGTAGGTGGTGTGGTATATCTCTGAACGTCGACATTACACCACACTTCTACAAGACCCATTGAGTTGTTGTAAACTCGCTTGTTCGGTATGTTGTATCCTAGAAAGATTCCTTCATCCGCCTTCTCGCTGAATTTGCCTTCTTGTGTCTTCTTCAGAAGTGTGCACGGCGCGCCAAAAGGTTCAAGATACTCCAAATTCGGTTTGCGTCTTTGTAGTAGCTCGTAACATGTCTTTCCGTGGCGCTTGACTATTAGGACTCGATTCAGTGTATAACATGCATTCGCCACTGCCTCATTCCAGAATTGGATAGGCAATTTCGAGTCCGCCAGCATAGTCCGTGCTGTCTCTATCAAGCTTCTGTTCTTCTCTCAGCAACACCATTCATCTGAGGCGTGCAGGCAGAAGTGAATTGATGCACAATTCCCTTTTCCTTGCAGTATGCCTCCATCCATTGATTCTTGAATTCTGTCCCGTTGTCTGAGCTTACTTGTCTAACTTTAGCTTGTAGAGAGATTCCAGTGTGGTTACTAACTCCTTGAATGACTCAAATGTTTCTGATTTGGATTTCAGAAACATTACCCAAGTGAACCTTGAGTAGTCATCAGTGACCACAAAACAGTACAAGTCGCCTACAATGCTCTTTGTACTGACTGGACCAAACAGATCCATGTGAAGAAGTTCAAGAGGAAGTTCTATTGAATGAACTTTCTTTTCCTTATGAGACTTCTTTGTCTGTTTGCCTTTCTTGCAAGCTACACAAAAGTCAGGAAGTTGGAAGTTCTTGACATTAACTCCTCTTACCAAATCCTTCTGAATCAAATGATTCATCTTCCTTTGACTAATGTGTCCCATTCTCCTATGCCAGGAGATGGAATCCTTCTCAGTAGCTTTAGATAGAAAGCACTGAACCTCATGATCCGTTGTAGCAGCTGTTGACAGATCCAAGACATAAAGGTCTTTATATCTTGAAGCAGACATCAGAACTTGGTCCTCTGGGATCACGTAGTCTTTCTTCAGCACGTAACACTTCTTGTTGTCGAAGACGACCTTAAAACCTTTATCACAGATTTGGGAAACAGAAAGTAAGTTATTCTGAAGTTGTTGAACGTAGTTCACCTTATCAAACTTAACTTTCTGATTTCCCACTTCTCCCTAAGCTGTGATATAACCTTCCTTGTTTCCAGCAAAGGAAACATGCCCTCCTTTTATTTGCTTGACGTTTGATAAAAGGGCTCTATTTCCTGTCATGTGCCTGGATGCTCCGCTGTCTACAATCCACGTGTTAGTCTCAGCACTGTATCGAACACCCTGCACATACAAAGTAAATGAATCAGTTTAGGTTAGGAACCCAAGCCTTTACTGGCTTGGGTTTTCCAGAGGCATCACACATCATAAACTCCACCCATTGACCCTTGGAGGGTGAGGGTAGCTCAGGTTCCTTCTTGTCATCAGTATCAGACACGCAGGATGACTTCTCTTTCCATAAACCAGATTTGTGCAAGGCCTGTTTATGATAAACAGTCGTCTGGCTTATAGGTTGGACTTTAGGTTCACTAGCTCTTCTAGGTGGAGTCAGAGAACTCCTCTTAGAAGACCTAGGCTTAGAGTCCTGAAGATCAATCTTCTTCCTAGGTGTCTGATAGAAAGGACAATAGGAAGCAATGTGTCCATATTCTCCACAGTTGTAGCATGACCGGCTATCAACTTTATGAGTAGACTTTCTTTGTGGAGAAGTACGTGACACTCTAGTAACATCAATCACTTTAGGTTTTGACTCTTGTGCGTTAGATGTTTTCTCTGGTTTAACAAAATTAACTGTTTTAACCTGTTTAACATCTTTCTCTTTTTGGTTAACTGGTCTTTGACTTGAAGCATTTGAGAAATTAACATTTGAAGTCTTTTTAGGTTCTGATTTGACTCTTTTTGACCCTGACTTTAAGTTAACTTTTTCAAATTCATTTTTCAGATTAACACAAGGCAATTTACCCTTTGCCTTTGAAGTGGCCTCTTTTTGTTTGTATCCAGATTCAGTAGATGAACATGAGGTATCTGGAGCACTAACAAGAGGAGTAGACACCACGTGATCCTTGATGGGGTTATTATTTACTGGTCTAGTCTTAGTGTTTATCAAGGTCTCAGGTGGTGGTGGTACCACTTTGTAACCCAATCCCTCCCCATTTTTTCTTTCTCTCACTAAGTGTTGAACTATGTGTGAAGAACTAGTCCAACTATGTAGTTTCTGTTTTAATGAATTTACTTCTAGAACTGCCTTTTGCTTCTTAGTGTCTTCTAGGGAGTTTAGATAGTACCTAATGTCATTTGCTTGGTTAAAGGCAACTACTTCGGTTTCCCTAAGCTGTTTAGTCAATAGGTCTATCTTTTCTTTATAACTATGCTCATTTTGTTTTAGTACTCTATTAGCCTCAGTGCACAGTTGTAAATCTTTTACTAAGTTATCATTATGATCTAATAACCTAGCAAATTTTTCATCTATGCTATTCCTAAAAGTATCACAATCAGAACAAGCATGATTATCAAACATTTGGTCAGTAGTACTTACCTGAGTTGGTTCAGAAGAGCTAGCCATCAACGCAGCATCAGATGTCTCTGGTTCTGGTGATTCTGTCTTTTCTGTCTCTGACGTGGAAGTTTCCTCCTTTGGCTTGTAACTGACCTCGGCTGCAGTTGCTTCTTCACTATGTGACATCGCTATCTCAACTGCTAGATCACCTTCACTCGCAGAATCATCATCAATATCCTCTACACTGGCAATATTTGATTCTCCTGGTGAGACAAACCTAAAGCTCCAATCCTGTCCTTCATCATCATGAGCAGTCAAGGCTTTTGGATCCTTGTTTGATGAAGTAGAACTGGAAGCTTGCTTGTCTTGGCGAGTAAAGGACGAGAACGGGTTCCCATTACCCGTCTTCTTTGGCTTGACACATTCTCTTTTGAAGTGCCCCTTCTCTCCATAGTTGAAGCAGGTCACTTTGCTCTTGTCAAAGCCAAATGTGGTATCCTTAGTAGCTACCAAGTTCTGTCCTGTCTTTTTAACAAACTTCTTCGCCCTCCGAACAGCACTAGCTAAAGCCCACATTATATCCATCCTCTCAAGCTCCATTTCGTCCACCTGCTCGTAGTCCTCATCTGCCAGATGGCAGTTTCCAATCTTTCCGGCAACAAGTCCATCATATGAATGAACCACTGCAGCTAGAAGATCCATATGCTCTCGAGCTACTTCCACAGTCACATTACCGAGGTTTTCGGTCTTCAGTTTGGTAGCACTTGCTTCTGATCCAATATAGTGGGTACAAGACGACCCTGACGTGTCTGATCCAGAAGGAGAAGCATGTGAAGGACCTGACGAGCTAGACACAAAAGCAGTCTGGAGAGGCGCTCCAGATGTCTTAGCTTGAGGCGTGACGTTGTATAAAGCTGGATTTTGTGTGTACGAAGACTTCTGCGCTCTGTACTTCATCCTTAGTGCTTCTTCTCTCAACTTAAGAATGAAGTCATTAATATCCAGCTTTACAAGCATTCCATTCTATCTCAGGTTTGACACGAATGAAGCCCACTTATCAGGCAATCCGTCTGCGAAGTTACTCACTTTCTCTTCCATGGTTGTTTCCACTCCATGTGTATGCAGTTCGCTCATCAAGTGGTAGAATCTATCTATGACATCGTCTAAACTCTCGTTACCAATCGATGAGAAGTTATCGAATTCCTTCTTTAACTCCTTTGCCTTGATTGCCTTCACCGAAGCATTCCCATCATACCTCTTCTCTAGCTCATCCCACAGTTTCTTGGACTGCTTATTCTCTGAATACTGGTGGAATATATCTTTGGGGATAGACTGAGTAATCAATGCATAAACCCTTTTCTCTGCATTGTACTTGACTTTCTGTGCGTCCGTCATCCCACCTAACGTTAGCTTAACTCCATCAGCTCCCACCGGCGTACTATACCCAATCTCAATGGCTTCCCACAGATTAGGATCTACTCCATTGAGATAGATCTCAAAACGTTGTTTCCAGTGGGGAAACTCATCTAAAGTCAAGAGCTTTGGTGGCTTATTGTGATTACCCACCTCACTCTCAAGTAGCAGCAGGTTCTGTATCCTCGAGTCCTTCCCAGCAATAAAGGCTGACATCTGATCTTCCATGGCGAATAACTTTAAGTCTAATCAAACAAACTTTCACTGATGCGACTGAAGGATGTGAATGGTCTAGTCGTGCGTATGAACTCTGCGACTGGTTCAATCGTGCGGCTGAACTGGGCGATTGGTTCAGTCGTGCGAATGAATCTGGTGCGTATGAGCTATGCGAACGAACGGTTCAGTCGGCCGAATGAAGGTGCGACTAGGTCCAATCGTGCGAATGAGCAACGCGAATGGAGTCCAGTCGTGCAAATGGGTCACTCGTGCGACTGAAGCTGCTGTTTTGCGAAATTTTCTAGGTTTGACGGGTTTCAGCCGTAAAAATTCGAAATTTCACAAGTCCTAATCCCCTAAGTCCGTAGAAACCAAACTTCGATGAGCAGGGAACGTCCAAGATCACTTTTGACACAAAAGATTGCGTTTTTAGTGCAAAAACACAAACTTTTATGCAATCTTGATTGAATCAACACGTAATCAAGAGCCAAAGCTCTGATACCACTTGTTAGGACCTGGTATTTGAACGAAATACCTAGTGATTAGCGTGTTAAACCAACTCAAATAGTGCGGAATCATATTTGATTGGCGATCCAATCAGTGAGAACACACGAAGAATCAATCAAGAATTGAATCTAACGTTAGAAGTCGATTAGGAATCGATCTAATGTGTTCTGTGAACTTGGAGAACGATTTGGGAGGCTTCTGGACGGCTAGGGTACGTCTGGAATCGTAATGGTATGAATGCTTACGTTTTTCCACGAATTGGGTCTATTTATAGGTTAGTATTGTTCAATCGTGCGACTGGACCATAAGTATGGTTCAGTCGTGCGATTGAACCATGCGGTTGATTCATCCGTACGACTGAGTGTTCAGTCGTGCGACTGAGCCAATCTTATGTGTCAATCATACGACTGATCCAGTCTCCTGGTTCAGTCGTGCGATTGAGTCAATCGTATGAAGTTATTCATGCGTGTGGTCCATTCGCATGGGCCATTCGCATGAGAACTTCATTAAGTTAAGTTTAAATGTTTTAATTAATATAACATTATATGTAACCATTCAAACAATCATAAACCCAATCAATTCAATCACGACTCATTAATGAAATATTAAACATTACCAATAACAAACAATCCATGTCATTTCATTAATCAATACAAATTACATCATAATCAGACAGACAAGATCTATTATATTACAAATCATGATCTAGGGACATACATGCATCAACACTCATAAAAGAATATATGGAACTTAGACTGCATACTTAAGAAATACACACTTCAGGCTAGTTGTATTCACCCTCCTTGGGGACATGTAAGGGTCACACGTGGCCAAGACTTAAAGCTAATCCACATAAAATAAAATATAGTTATGAAATCATTTTTCAACAGCCATTAATCTGAAATTCAGAAATATAAGTTAAAATAGTCACTAGATGTTGTCGAATGTACAATATATTTCACTGAACTTTCCAGCGTGTAAGCCATTAAACTACATATATGTATGTACATATGACGACGATACAACACGACACCCATGAAACAAAGCTAGAATTCTCAGCTGCTATCAGATGGTAGCCTGTATGTTCGTGAGATTCTGATCTGAGACATAAAAAAGAGTGTAAAAAGTTGAGATGTAATATATTTCTAGTGTTGAATTAAATTCTGTCTTCAATCTTGAGTCCATAAAGTTGGAATAATCAACCACATGTATGCATTTAGAAAAACATGTAAACTAACAAGTTTGCAATTTTCAGATTTGAGGCATGTCTCATACGTACAAATAACTGCATTTTCTAAAATGGCTAGTTTATTTACATGTTCAGTTCCCAGTTTCAAACCGTATATCAAACTGTTAAACCCGGTATTCAGATTGTAATGCATGAACCAGACTGTATAATTCTCCATAAATCTCGAACCAGATAAATTGTTTCGATTAGGGGTGTCAATCGTGTCGGGTTACAGGCTGGGGGTTGGAATATCAAACTCAAGCATGAGACGTCAAATGTTATGGTTTGTCAAGTTCAGAATATATGTTTTTAGTATAGGTTTGTCTTTTTTTTAAGCTTTAATAAGAAGTTCGAAACATAAGTTGTAAATTGAATAACTGGAGAAAAAAAGACCTAAACATAAGTTACTAATGCAAAATTTAAAAGACCTGTAATAACTGTTTGAAACAAGTTCACAGATCAACCCGTTTTCAAGTGGGTCAACCACCCAAGCCCAACCTGTTTTCTAAACGAGTCAACCTGAACCAGATCTTTTTTTTAACAGGCTATGTATGAATTGGTAAAAACTCGGTTGATTTTCATTCAAAATAGACCAACACATGTATACAGGAAGAGAGTTAACAATCAGGCCTAATTCTAAGTAACTATCCAAGGAAATAATACAGCAGAATATTGACTATGACACTTATACAAAATATACAATGATAAATACAATAATTACCAAAATATGTGTATCATATGTTTGGTTAATACGCCCCCTCAATTGCAGCAGTAGAGGATCGAAGGCAAAGACTAGACTTAAAGCGGTTGAAAAGCAATCTGGAAAGGCCTTTTGTGAAGATGTCAGCATATTGTAAATCCGATAGAACATGTAGGACGCGAAGGGCGCCGATGCGGACTTTTTCATGGACGAAATGAATGTCAATCTCAATGTGCTTAGTCCGTTGATGCTGAACCAGGTTTTCGGAGATACACAGCAGAAACATTGTCACAGAATATAATGGTAGCATCACGAACAGGGACATGTAATCCAAGAAGAAGGATCCGTAACCAACTAGTTTCGACATTTGTGTTGGCGACACCTCGATATTCGGGCTCTGCACAGAAGCGGGATATGGTGGGTTGGCGCTTAGATAACCAAGAAACAAGATTGTCGTTCAAAAATACACAATATCCGGAGTTGGATCGCCTAGAATCGGGACCCCCAAAAAAATTTGCATCCGAATAAGTAGTGAGTTTTGTAGATTTGGAGGGGGTAATAAGCAAGCCTTGATCAAGGGTACCCCTAAGGTAGCGTAAAATACGTTTCAAGAACTGGAAGTGAGGCTCCCTTAGCGCATGCATAAACAGGCACACCTGCTGAACAACGTAAGAAATGTCTGGTCTGGTGAGGTGAGGTATTGTATGGCACCTGCTAAGCTCCTATATAATGTAACATCAGAAAGTGGAGCACCAGCAGTGACACTAAGTTTACAATCAGTGTCTACAGGAGTGGAGCATGGCTTGCAATGTTGCATGTTAGCTCGTGACAGAATATCAGCCGCATATGCCCCTTGAGTGAGAAACAACCCATCTATTGTCTTGGTGACAGAATAACAACCCAAGATCTGTCATTGCAAATTCAAACGAAAAAGAAGGTATAATATCATGTAATAACCTGTCATCCAAAGCTGTGAGAATCATATCATCAATATACAATAAGAAATAAGCCATGTGTGAACCCTTTTTATAATAAAAAAGGGATGAGTCATTGACGGCGGTGCGAAACCACATCGTAGAATGAAAGTTGCAAACCATTGATACCATGCACGGGGAGCCTGTTTGAGACCGTAGAGTGACTTTTTAAGGCGACACACATGAGTAGGGAACTGTTCATCAACAAACCAGGTGGTTGAAATATATAAACAGTCTCGTCTAAGTTCCCATGCAAAAACGCATTTTTGACATCCAGTTGGTGTATGGGCCAGTTGCGGGAGGTAGCAAGGCTAAGAACAATCCTTGTGGTAGTGGGTTTACCACAGGACTAAAGGTATCAAAGCAATCAATGCCAACATGTTGTGATTTCCCGTTAAGAAGGAGACGGGCCTTATAGTAGTGTAGAGTGCCATTAGCATGAAATTTGTGACAAAAGAACCACATACACCGAATAACATGGGCATCCGTAGGTCTAGGAACCAACTCCTATGTGTTAATTTCCATTAATGCCCTGTATTCGTCGGTCATAGCACCATGCCAATTTGGGTCGGATAAGGCTTGGATGTGAGATTTTGGAACAGGGGAGATGGTGGTGGAGGTGGTGTGAAACACGAGGGGACCGCGGGCTTTGGAAATGCCAGCTTTAGACCGTGTGGTCATGGGGTGGAAGGAAGGAGGAGGGTCAGCTATGGTTGTTCGTATAGTGTCAACTGGAGCAGTTTGGGTAGCTGGTGGTGCAGTAACAGCAGTGTTTGAGGGCTGGTTGGGACGGCGGACCGGTTGGATAGGGACTGTTGTGGTGGGTAGTGGATGGATAGGTGTTTTTAGCGGTGTTGGTAGGTAAGGATGGGTTCGGTGGTGGGCGTGGGTATGTGTTGGGCAGGAGGAGGAGTAGTGGTAGGCGTGGTGGATGGTGTCGGTGACAAAGTGGGACTCAAATGAGGGGTTGGAAATTTGAAGGATGATGAATCTGTAAAGACCGGGGGGAAGGGATCAGAGTCAAGAAATGAGTAGTCATGATGTTGAGATGGTTGAGAATAATGGAAAATTGATTCATCAAAGACTACATGGCATGAAAAGATGACTTTTCCAGTAGCGGGGTCGAGACATCGGTATCCGCAATAGTTAATAGGATATCCGAGGAATATGCAACGGGTAGAACGAGTGGTGAGTTTGTGTTTACGAGAAGCAGATTGGTTTGGGTAGCATGCACAACCAAAGACTCGAAGGTGATCATGTAACGAGTGAGGGAGGTAGAGGGCGGCGGTGGGGGTACTATTGTGGTGGAGTTTTGAGGGTAAAATGTTGTGAAGATATGTGGGGTCCACCCAAAATTATAGGGGTAGAGAGGCATGAACAAGAAGGGAAAGCATGATTTCATTGATCCGACACATCATTCGTTCCGCCTTCCCGCTTTGTTGGGAGGTGTGAAGACACGAAAAATAGAATTGTAGGCCTTGAGAAGTGGCAAATTTTTTAAGTGATGATTGTCAAACTCTCCGCCATTATCACATTGGAAATTTTTTATCTTGCAATTGAATTGGGTTTGGATGTACCTAACAAAACTTAGAAATTTTGTAATATTTTCATATTTAAATTTCAACGGGAAAACCCATGTATAGTTGGTGAAATCGTCAATCAAGATCATATAATATTTGTAACCCTCATTACTAAGAATGGGTGATGTCCACAAATCACAATGGATTATATCAAAAGACATGAAAGTACAAGTAGACGGTTGAAAAGGTAAACGTTTATTTTTAGCCAACTGACAAGAATTGCAAACATGAGCACGACTAGCTTATTACAAGAAATTAAACGTCTCAAAGTTTTAAAAAAATCCATAATGGGAAGACCCGGGTGGCCTAGTCGATCATGCTAATTGGCGGATGAAGCAAGAAAACTAGAAGCAGAAGGTGAAGTTGAAATGGCAGCAGGTGCTGTGAGAGGATACAGAAGCCATTCATTGTTGTGTCGGTCAAGATCATCCCATTTCTAAAATCCTTCACAGAGAACCAAATGGGTTAAATTTCACTGACACAAAATTATTAATGGTTAATCTTCTAACAGAAATTAGGTTTTTGATTATGTCGGGTGTGTAGAGGACATTGTTAAGACGAAGGTGATTGGATGATGTGACATTTCTAGACCTGAGAACTGGCAATTTGTGACCATTTCCAACAAATATGTGCTTAATGGAACTAACATTATGAGAGGCAGAACATATACTTGGATCCGAAGAGAGGTGATTGGTGATGGAGCAGCCCTAGAAAACTGTGAGGAACGGCCCTGTCTATTACCTGTGTACCGTCGGGGAGCACCTTGACTGCCCCCTCTGGTGTTACGGTTCTGATTGTTGAACCGAGGGGTGGTCACATGGGCCTAGGGAGGCTGAGACGGCTGAACAGCAGCAACAACAATTGGTTTGGGTTCTCAGGCAGCCTGGTGTTGGGCTTCTAGCTACAGCATACTGCAGGCTGTCTCCCAAGTTGGCATGGACTGTCTAAGATATGTACCAATGTTGTAAAACTCACAGGGAAAGCCACAAACAAGTTGAAGAAGAAGGTGACTTTTTCTAATAGGGTTGTCAACATCAGATAATTGGTCTGCCAATTCCTTTAGTTTTTGGCAGCAGGCATCCAAAGAGGCCATAGATGCTAACTTGAGGTTGGTGAAAGAGTGCTCGAGATAGATCCACTGTAACATGATGGTGTCGATATTAATCCAGGAAGCATAATTGGGGTCATCTTGCGCCGGCAGCTGATTTCTATCGATGTGATGGAGGACTTTGTATCCTCGAGCATGTAAATGGAATAGTTTGAACCATGACGAGTACGACACCTTCGTACCCACAAAAACTTGCACCCTCTTCTGGATATCAGTTATGGTGTAGACAGGGTGTAATGTTAAACCAGTGCTTTTGGGAGGAGGTGGGTTGGTGTTTCCGTCAGCCATGATTCGAGAACAGCAGCAACAGTTGGGTCCAAAGACAAAAAAAACAACAGCAATCGGTACGTTTGAAGAGGAGGGAGAGCAACAGCAAGTTGTGGTCCGAAGACAAAAACAGTGGCGGCAGCTAGGTATAGAGCAAGAGCTTTGATTCCATGTGAATTGGTAAAAACTCAATATATTTTCATTTAAAATAGACCAACACATATATACCGGAAGAGAGCTAATAATCAGGCCTAATTCTAAGGAACTATCTAAGGAAAGAATACAGCAGAATATTGACTATGACAGTTACACAAAATATACAATAATAAATACAATAATATTGATTTTCTTCGTGTCGGGGTCAGGTTCGTGTCAAGAATTGCCACCCCTAGCTTTGATTAGACGCTTAGGTCAGTTTCAATAGTTTACGAAAACCCATAAATTCTAAATACATATCAAAGATAAGATCTTAAAGAGTCAACTGTTCATGACAACACTTCAAGAATATCTACCAACGGTTAAGTGGCTACATTATTTTTTCCATCTGAGCATGTGTTTTGAATAATTACAAAAAGTACAAATTAGAAAGTAAAGCATATTTTAAACCAAAATAGTTTTCGATCGAGTTAGATTTGTACCAAACAAGGTTAGCATCACTTAATCAGAAAAGGAGATGGACCAGAAGCTGTATTTGGGCCTAGGGCCGTCCATTGGTTTAATCCTGGACCGGAACCATAACATACAATAAAAAGTAACAAAACAGAAGACCGGACCAAACTAAACTGATTTGGAACAAACTTGGGCTTTTTAAGATATAAAAAGAAAACAAAAAAGACATCATTTATGTAGTTTAAAAATACTCAGAATTAGATAATAAATAATCGGTTTGGTTTCCATACCAGACCCAACTGTGAACAGGCTGATAAAAAAGGTCCAAAGTCCAGAATCTATTCAACTTTAAAAGGTACAATAGCTTAAGTAACTAGTAAGCCCAATTTTGAAAAAAAAAATCATTCAACCACATCCACATTTACAGGTTTACTGTTAAAATCACCCAAAATATTGAAAGGTACAATGGCTTTAGTAAACCAAGTTTTAGAAAATGCAGTAACCAAATAAGTAATGGAATGAGTATATAGCTATTTATTGCAATTCACCCTTTTAAGATCAAGGAGAAAAGATCCCACAAACTTAAAGCGCCAAAACTTGTATGTGATGTGTACCATATCATTAATCAACCACGCACACATACAAGAGTAATGGAAGACCATGCAAGCCATGCAATGCAACATGAACGTGTGAAGTTAGTGTCTTTCAATTGTTAGTCGGTCTTGAATAGTTAGTGGGTCATAGCTTAAGGATAGTGGTAGTTTCCTTTGTAGTGTAAGCCTATACAATGACCTTCAATGTTTCAATATGAGCATGCTTTGAATTCCCAAGTAATCTCAAGAAATCTCCTATTCTTTCTAATGCACTAAAGTATATCTATTAGTGGTATGAGAGACGGTACCTCTATGGATATGTGATAAGTATCGAACTAGATATAGGAATGATGAAATCAATACTCAAGTATATTGAATTGAAGAAGACGATCCAAAGGATCTACAAAGGATAACACCCACCGAAGTGGTCCAGGGCTATGCCCTTCTCATGCCAAAGCAATGAGCCTAACACTTAACTAATATCTTCCCTACCTTACCACATGATCAATGACCCTTATTTATAGAGCTAGGAATTACACTAATCCCCCTCCCACAATTACAAAAGACAACTAAAGAGTAGCACATGATTCCTATCAATATGCATGCCACTCTTCAAGTCTGTGTTAACAGAGCTTCAGGCTCTTTGACCCTCCTGTAGCCAAAACACTACTTGATTCTCCAATCTACTAAACGACCTCACATAGCTCATAAACATCTTCTTTATTCTCTCAAATGACCTCCCATAGCCAAAAAAATGACTTCTTTTCAAATCATCCAAATGGCCTCACATAGCCCAAAAAAATACTTCTTTTTCACTCTCCCAAATGGTCTATTATAGCCAAAACACTAATTTCATCGAAAACAACTTGAAAGGCGAACTCGCCAAAGTCAAAGCTTCATACAAGCTATGTGAACATGGTAAGAAAACAAAAGCACTGACTCCCTGAGCTGAGAAGGCTACTCATGTAGCCAAAACCTTGTTGCCTCGACAACAAGAGCCACCACCACCGCAACATGTGGACGACAAAAGAAGGTTGCAATGGTACCAAAAAAGATGGTGAAAACGACATTAGTCAAATATATAACCTTGGAAAATGAGCGGCACCCACTGTAGGCCTGTGGCACCTCATGAAGTCTTCACAGCTGAACGAGGCATCAATCGAAGGTACAACCAAGGAACCTAAGTGACGCCCACCATGGTGGTTCGCCAAGTTGCATTCGAATTCTCTCCTTGTGGACAAAGGATCTTTAAACGAGGGTAATGACATGTGTACACATGCATGTATCCATGCATTAAGAAAGTGGTGGAGATGTTGGTAGTAGCTAGGTTATTTCCTTATAATATCCTTTGAATTGTTAGTGCTAGTACTTAGGTGAGTGTTGTTCTCGTTAATTCCTTGTAAGGCTATATATCTAGTATGTCCTTGATAAATATAAATGAATTAAGTCTCAAAAGAACCTTATTGTCTTTATTCTATTCTCAAGCTCTAATTATACTTATCAATATCGCCAGAAATATCATCCTAAGATTAGTTTATTTTAACCAACAAAATAGATGCATTACTTCAAAACTTGATGTAATTAATAAGCAAGATTTCATCTACAACCAAAAATATTGTTTGTAAGAGAAGAATAAGTACCTGTGCAAATGCATAAATTGCACGCAAGATTCTAGCATAATCAGTTCCAAGCATTTGAATAACAAGGTCTGCCAAAAACGTTCCCCATAGCCTATACAAATATAGTTCACAGTGCTTTAGAAACATAGAATTGTCATGGAATAATCTATGATTGTATTAATAAAGATAACATAAAATTCCATTGTACAAATGGATGTCAATTGATGCAAAAGAAAAACTTTAATATACATGGATTCTAAAACAATTAAAAAACTTTAGTATACATGGATTCTAAAACAATTATCAATTTGCTTCTTTATTAATTCCATGTTCAAACATAGAAGCCAGGGATGTGTAATGGGTCATGCTTTAACGCGAACCCGAAAAAATCATGTCAGACACATAAACCGAACTCGACATGCACATGGTTGTTGAAGGTGCAAGACACGAAAAAAGTTAAGCCTTGAGCCTAGGCATAAAGCACTTAAAAAGCGTGCGCGTTTCTAAGCAAGGCGCTCAATGTAAATATACCTTTTTTAGGGGGTATAGATGTGTTTTGGGCTTGTTTTGGGTTGGTTTAGGCTACTTTAGGTTGATTCCAAGCTTGTTTTGAGCTAGTGTAACTATTCCAGGCCTATTCAGACGACAGAACTTGCATGAAAATTCGGCTGAACGCCTAGAAATGGTGCTTTTGAAGCAAGGTAACGGTCTTAAGCGCACCTTGTGAGCTTTTGACAACAGAGGAGATGCATATTTGTGGGTTGACACGAACATGACTTGTTAGAAAACTTCTTTACTTTATTGTTTTTTTCATATAAATATTCTAGAATTACAAATTTACAAACAAAAACCGGAAATTCATATAGCAGGATGGTTGCTTATAAGGAACGTACCATTGACCACATCAGGCTCCTTGCGAGCATCGGCTGGCTCCATCACGAATGCTCGTCCCTTAGGCTTGTTGGGTCTGGTCTCCTTATCTCTTCCCAGTTTAGGACACTTGTTCCTCATGTGCCCTGGATCTCCACATTCATAGCATTGTTTACCCGGCACATACGTACAATCCTTGATTAAATGACCTGGTCGTTTGCATCAGAAGCAAGGCATCGGGTTGCAATCCCCTTGATGATGCAGTTTGCACTTGCTGCAGAACGGGCTCGTACCCGAGTATAGCTTCCTTGTCCTCCCACCTTGGTCATCGCGCCTCACACCTTCAAAACTCTTCTTGCTTAACCCGCTACTACTGCCAATTGCTCTCTTCACATCAAACCACTTCCTCTTCTCACCCATCAACTTCCTCGTCTCCTCAGTCATGGTATGCTCAATCCATCCAGCCCTAACCAAATCATCAGTCAAATTGCTGGTGAAATCAACCGCAGCTTGTAAGGTTAAAGGCCTGGAAGATCGAACCATTCCCCAGACTCTAGGATAAAGCCCCCAAATGAAACGCGCTACACCCTTAGATTCCGGTGTCACCGGGTGTGGCACCAATCGAGACAAGGCTAAGAAGCGGTTGATGTACTCGGTGTAATTAGGACCCTTCGTCTCCAGGCTCAGGAATTCAGACTCTAGCTTCTCCAGTTGGTTGATTGGGCAGTATTTGCTGGTTATCAGTTCCCTGAACTCAGTCAAGCTCATTCGGTTAATAGCACTCCTTCTCCGGGGCTGAATAACCGTCTTCCACCATTCTAGAGCCAATCCCTTGAGTGACTGGGATGCGAACCTCACCATGTGGTCCATTTTACACTCACTGATGTCCAGGACAGCTTCCATTTCATCGATCCATCGGTACGTCTCTATCACACCCTTAGTGCCATAGAAGTCTTTTGGCTTGCATGCCATGAAAGTTTTGTAGGAGCATCCATTCTTCAGTGCTTCAGCTTCCTCGTTATTGCCCTCGTTGTTTCCGAATACATCATCACCACCGGGATTACTCCGGTCTGCGTTGATCTGGGCTATAATGGTAGGAATAGCATTTGCAATCTGCTGTGCAACAAGGTTGGCAATCCTTTCATCATTCCCCTGGTTTGCATTCGTTTGCATTCTCTCCACGAGGGGTTCCTGGTGAAGTAGGGGTTTGGTTTCTGGTTTGTCTAGCCCCTTCACGGCGGCCTCTAGTAGCTCATCGTCTTACGATGTGGGTTCCTCTCCTAGTCGGCATTCTGATAGCATCACAGATAAATTTTTGTTTAGCATCTCATAATTGGTTTCGAGTAGCCCATGCATCATTTACCCTAAACTATCGCGTCCTAGAAAGAGGGAGTGTTTCATACACACCACTAAATATCTCTAATCAAGAAAATGTTTCATTAAATTAGCTTAATACAATTCATCCATAATGGACACGGGTCAATATTTCTAACACATAATATGACACGTTGCAATTCAATATAAATAGCTCAGCAAGGTTTTAGCATCAATTAAAATAGTTTCACAGAGAGATAGAGTTAATAGTATCAGCAAACATAATTGTCTCAGAGTTACACTCTTACAAGTTGGAAGGTACCATCACCCCCATAATAATAATAATAGTATCAGATAATAATAGAAATAGTTTCCTTCAACTGTCTATAAGACATATAATCCACATTCTCTCCACGCTCTCACATCCACTTCTTCTTCAACCACCCTAGCCATCCTGAGTTCTTCTTCCTCTGTTC
This sequence comes from Flaveria ramosissima, assembly GCA_025215565.1. Lineage (NCBI taxonomy): Eukaryota > Viridiplantae > Streptophyta > Magnoliopsida > Asterales > Asteraceae > Flaveria > Flaveria ramosissima. The sequence continues at coordinate 74,438,709 of CM046040.1, forward strand.
TTGCTCCAACCGCTGGACCCCGTGCGAAGCCATCATGGCCTGAAATTGGACAGACTGGCGTGCTGAAGGGTCAGCTCGTGACGAAGAACGGTCTTCATAATCTCGTCCAGTGCAACGTCGGAGGGACCTACGTCGCTTGCCCAATGGCTAGACTGGGAGTACCTGTCACCAGCTAGCACACTAGGGCCATCATACATGTTGCGCCTTGGTGGCATCCAGTGCTCGTCATGTGGGTGGTGGTGGAGTGGGTCAAATGACGGAGGTGCAGGTGTTGGAATCCTAACAGGTGGTGAAGGAGGAGGTGGCATTCCAGAGCCGATCCCTTGAGTGACTGAGATGCGAACGTCACCATGTGGTCCATTTTACGCTCAATGATGTCCAGGACAGCTTCCATTTCATCGATCCATCGGTACGTCTCTATCACACCCTCAGTGTCATAGAAGTCTTTTGGCTTGTATGCCATGTTAGTTTTGTAGGAGCATCCATTCTTCAGTGATTCAGCTTTCTCGTTATTGCCCTCGTTGTTTACAAATACATCATCACCACCGGGATTACTCTGGTGTGCGTTGATCTGGACTATAATGGTAGGAATAGCATTTGCAATCTGCTGTGCAACAAGGTTGGCAATCCTTTCATCATTTCCCTGGTTTGCATTCGTTTGCATTCTCTCCACGAGGGGTTCCTTGTGGAGTAGGGGTTTGGTTTCTGGTTTGTCTAGCCCCTTCACGACGGTCTCTAGTAGCTCCTCGTCTTCCACTGTGGGTTCCTCTCCTAGTTGGCATTCTGATAGCATCACAGATAAATTTTTGTTTAGCATCTCATAATTGGTTTCGAGTAGCCCATGCATCATTTACCCTAAACTATCGCGTCCTAGAAATTGGGAGTGTTTCATACACACCACTAAATATCTCTAATCAAGAAAATGTTTCATTAAATTAGCTTAATACAATTTATCCATAACAGACACGGGTCAATATTTCCTAACACATAATATGACACGTTGCAATTCAATATAAATAGCTTAGCAAGGTTTTAGCATCAATTAAAATAGTTTCACAGAGAGATAGAGTTAATAGTATCAGCAAACATAATTGTCTTAGAGTTACACTCTTACAAGTTGAAAGGTACCATCACCCCCATAATCATAATAATAGTAGATAATAATAGAAATAGTTTCCTTCAACTGTCTATAAGACAGATAATCCCACATCCTCTCCACGCTCTCACATCCACTTCTTCTTCAACCACCCTAGCCATCCTGAGTTCTTCTTCCTCTGTTCTTGCTCCAACCGATGGACCCCGTGCGAAGCCATCATGGCCTGAAACTGGGCAGACTGGCGTGCTGAAGGGTCAGCTCGTGACGAAGGACGGTCTTCAAAATCTCGTCCAGTGCAACGTCAGAGGGACCTACGTCGCTTGCCCGGTGGCTAGACTGGGAGTACCTGTCACCAGCTAGCACACTAGGGCCATCATACATGTTGCGCCTCGGTGGCATCCAGTGCTCGTCATGTGGGTGGTGGTGGAGTGGGTCAAATGACGGAGGTGCAGGTGTCGGAATCCTAACAGGTGGTGGAGGAGGAGGTGGCATCCTAAAGGAGAGTGAGGGACCTGGCCTTGCACTCTTGCGTGGGCGGGTGATCACACGTGCACCCCTATCCCCGATAGGCGGGATAGGTGAGTGGGTAGGAGCTGCGACATGAGGTGAATGGGAGCGCGTCCGGCTCCTGGAGGGGGATGTCGAGGAAGAGTCTTCTGACGGCTCGGTGTCGTCGGATGTGACGGATATCCATCCCGGATGTCCGCATCTCCTCATATACTCCTCGTACTCCGTTCGGGGTGTCGCCTTCTTGAGGCTCTCAGATGGTGCAGTCCCGTCAGTGGGGTATGTCGGTGCCTTACCCTTGTCAGCCATAGTCCTTGATGTCCTGCAAGAAATATCATGAGTAATTTGGTTTCTCATAGCTCATGATCGTAATAATAATAGTACTTATGGTAGTGATGGCAATAGTATCAGATATCCCAATAGTATCAGTAACCAGAGGTATCAGTATGTGATAGTATCAGATATCAGTAGCTTCTTCAAATAGCAACAGGCAGAGCAGTTTATATTTAAGAAAAAATCTTTAGACCACTTCAAAAGAAATTTCAGAAATTATATGTTTTAAACAGAAAAAGTCCACTCATTACCTAAAGGTCCATGCTGGAACTTACGCGTCTGGTAAATTCATGATTACGTTGATGAAGTGTAATTATCAATTTACCCAACCCGATCATCCCAACACTTTCCCACAAGGACGGTCCTAAGGTATCAGGGTTGTAGCCTAGGGTCTACTATGGTATTCCCGACTTCTCTACAACCATTGGCTCTGATACCAAACTTCAATTAGTGGGTGATCCCGACTTCTCTACAACCATTGGCTCTGATTCCAATGGTGATAGATCAACGTAATCATTAATTTACCGGACGCGTAAGTTCCAGCATGGACCTTTAGGTAATGAGTGGACTTTTTCTGTTTAAAACATATGATTTCTGAAATTTCTTTTGAAGTGGTCTAAAGGTTTTTCTTAAATATAAACTGCTCTGCTTGTTGCTATTTGAAGAAGCTACTGATATCTGATACTACTACGTACTGATACCTCTGGTTACCGATACTATTGGGATATCTGATACTATTGTCATCACTACCATAAGTACTATTATTATTACGATCATGAGCTATGAGAAACCAAATTACTCATGATATTTCTTGCAGGACATCAAGGACTATGGCTGACAAGGGTAAGGCACCGGCATACCCCACTGACGGGACTGCACCATCTGAGAGCCTCAAGAAGGCGACACCGCGAACAGAGTACGAGGAGTATATGAGGAGATGCGGACATCCGGGATGGATATCCGTCACATCCGACGACACCGAGCCGTCAGAAGACTATTCCTCGACATCACCGTCCAGGAGCTGGACGCGCTCCCATTCACCTCATGTCGCAGCTCCTACCCACTCACCTATTCCGCCTATCGGGGATAGGGGTGCACGTGTGATCACCCGCCCACGCAAGAGTGCAAGGCCAGGTCCCTCAGTCTCCTTTAGGATGCCACCTCCTCCTCCACCACCTGTTAGGATTCCGACACCTGCACCTCCGTGATTTGACCCACTCCACCACCACCCACATGACGAGCACTGGATGCCATCGAGGCGCAGCATGTATGATGGCCCTAGTGTGCTAGCTGGTGACAGGTACTCCCAGTCTAGCCACCGGGCAAGCGACGTAGGTCCCTCCGACGTTGCACTGGACGAGATTTTGAAGACCGTCCTTCGTCACGAGCTGACCCTTCAGCACGCCAGTCTGCCCAGTTTCAGGCCATGATGGCTTCGCACGAGGTTCATCGGTTGGAGCAAGAACAGAGGAAGAAGAACTCAGGATTGCTAGGGTGGTTGAAAAAGAAGTGGATGTGAGAGCGTGGAGAGGATGTGGGATTATCTGTCTTATAGACAGTTGAAGGAAACTATTTCTATTATTATCTACTATTATTATGATTATGGGGGTGATGGTACCTTTCAACTTGTAAGAGTGTAACTCTAAGACAATTATGTTTGTTGATACCATTAACTCTATCTCTCTGTGAAACTATTTTAATTGATGCTAAAACCTTGCTAAGCTATTTATATTGAATTGCAACGTGTCATGTTATGTGTTAGGAAATATTGACCCGTGTCTGTTATGGATAAATTGTATTAAGCTAATTTAATGAAACATTTTCTTGATTAGAGATATTTAGTGGTGTGTATGAAACACTCCCTCTTTCTAGGACGCGATAGTTTAGGGTAAATGATGCATGGGCTACTCGAAACCAATTATGAGATGCTAAACAAAAATTTATCTGTGATGCTATCAGAATGCCAACTAGGAGAGGAACCCACATTGGAAGACGAGGAGCTACTAGAGACCGTCGTGAAGGGGCTAGACAAACCAGAAACCAAACCCCTACTCCACAAGGAACCCCTCGTGGAGAGAATGCAAACGAATGCAAACCAGGGGAATGATGAAAGGATTGCCAACCTTGTTGCACAGCAGATTGCAAATGCTATTCCTACCATTATAGTCCAGATCAACGCACACCGGAGTAATCCCGGTGGTGATGATGTATTCGGAAACAACGAGGGCAATAACGAGAAAGCTGAATCACTGAAGAATAAATGCTCCTACAAAACTAACATGGCATATAAGCCAAAAGACTTCTATGACACTGAGGGTGTGATAGAGACGTACCGATGGATCGATGAAATGGAAGTTGTCCTGGACATCAGTGAGCGTAAAATGGACCACATGGTGACGTTCGCATCTCAGTCACTCAAGGGATCGGCTCTGGAATGGTGGAAGACGGTTATTCAGCCCCGAGGAAGGAACGTTGTTAACCGAATGAGCTGGACCGAGTTCAGGGAACTGATAACCAGCAATTACTGCCCCATCAACCAACTGGAGAAGCTAGAGTCTGAATTCTTGAGCCTGGAGATGAAGGGTCCTAATTACACTGAGTACATCAACCGCTTCTTAGCCCTGTCTCGATTGGTGCCACACCTGGTGACACCGGAATCTGAGGGTGTAGCGCGTTTCATTTGGGGGCTACATCCTAGAGTCAGGGGAATGGTTCGATCTTCCAGGTCTTTAACCTTACAAGCTGCGGTTTGCTTCACCAGCAGTTTGATTGATGATTTGGTTAGGGCTGGATGGATTGAGCAAACCAGGACTGAGGAGACGAGGAAGTTAATGGGTGAGAAGAGGAAGTGGTTTGATGTGAAGAGAGCAATTGGCAGTAGTAGCGGGTTAAGCAAAAAGAGTTTTGAAGGTGTGAGGCGTGATGACCAAGGTGGGAGGACAAGGAAGCTATACTCGGGTACGAGCCCGTTCTGCAGCAAGTGCAAACTGCATCATCAAGGGGATTGCAACCCGATGCCTTGCTTCTGATGCAAACGACCAGGTCATTTAATCAAGGATTTTACGTATGCGCCGGGTAAACAATGCTATGAATGTGGAGATCCAGGGCACATGAGGAACAAGTGTCCTAAACTAGGAAGAGATAAGGAGACCAGACCCAACAAGCCTAAGGAACAAGCATTCATGATGGAGCCAACCGATGCTCGCAAGGAGCCTGATGTGGTCAATGGTACGTTCCTTATAAACAACCATCCTGTTACCGTTCTATTTGATACCGGAGCAATTGCTAGTTTTGTCTCTAGCACTTTTAGGCCTTTGATTGACTTGAGTGCATGTATCCTGATTGATCCATTTACCGTAGAATTAGTTGACGGTAACATTATAGAAACTAATAAAGTCATCAAGGATTGTTTAATGAATCTAGAAGGTAGCACATTTAAGTTAAACCTGATGCCTATTAAGCTAGGAGGATTCGATGTGGTTATTGGTATGGATTGGCTGGCTAAGCATAGAGACGAGATCGTGTGTGATGAACGTCTGCTTAAAATACCGTTGAGCGACGGGAAAGTGATAGTGGTTCGTGGCGAAGGAAGTAACACGCTATATCCTATGATATCTCATCTGAAAGCTACCAAGAGCGTTAAGAAGGGATGTCCAGCTTTCATAGTTTACGTAATGAAAGCTAAAGAGGAGAAGAAGATTAAGGATATTCTAGTGGTTTCTGAATATCCAGAAGTGTTTCCCGAAGATCTACCGGGACTCCTTCCGAACCGACAAGTCGAGTTCCAGATAGATCTACTGCCTGGTGCTGCACCAGTAGCCAAGGCACCATATCGACTCGCCCCTCCCGAGATGAAGGAACTAATGCTACAGATCCAAGAACTACTCGACAAGGGATTTATTCGACCGAGTGTTTCTCCATGGGGTGCACCGGTCTTATTTGTGAAGAAGAAGGATGGAACCCTACGGATGTGCATTGATTACTGGGAGCTGAACAAGCTGATTATAAAGAATCGTTACCCTCTCCCGAGAATCGACGACCTATTCGATCAACTGCAGGGAGCAAGTAATTTTTCCAAGATAGATTTAAGATCGGGATACCATCAGTTGAAGATAAAAGAAGAAGACATACCCAAAACGGCCTTCAGGACGAGATGGACATTATGAGTATCTAGTCATGCCCTTTGGACTGACTAACGCACCAGCGGCGTTTATGGATCTCATGAACTGTGTATGTCGCCCGTATCTTGACAAGTTCGTGATCGTGATTATCGACGACATCCTGATCTACTCCCGTAGTAAAGAAGAGCATGAGAAACACCTTAGACTGATTCTTGAGTTGCTCAAAAATGAACAATTATATGCCAAGTTCTCCAAATGTGAATTTTGGATGCGAGAAATCCAATTTCTAGGCATATGGTAAATGAAAATGGGATTCAAGTTGACCCTTCTAAGATTGAGGCGTCAAGGACTAGGATGCGTGCTAATGCAGCGCAACAAAGTAATTGCTTATGCATCAAGACTACTAAACGATCATGAGAAGAACTACACAACACATGATCTAGAATTGGGTGTCGTGGTGTTTGCACTCAAAATGTGGAGGCATTATCTCTATGGCACGAAGTGCATTATTTACACCGACCATAGAAGTTTGCAACACATTCTGGATCAGAAGATGCTAAACATGCGCCAGAGAAGATGGGTCGAGTTGCTGAATGATTACGAATGTGAAATACGCTACCATCCTGGCAAGGCCAATGTAGTGGCAGATGCCTTGAGCCGGAAAGAAAGAGAAAAAAAACCTCTTCGCGTCCGTGCCTTAAGGATGAGTGTGTACACCGACCTTATCGCGAGACTAAAGAAAGCACAAGGCGAAGCGCTAAAGGAAGATAAGCTAGCGGGGGAAATGTTGACAGGAATGGAGAAGCGATTAGAGCTGAGCAGCGATGGTATATATAAATATGAAGGGAGAACGTGGGTACCAAAGCATGGGGGAATTATAGAGGTAATCCTCGACGAAGCCTACAAATCTAGGTACTCGGTTCACCCCGGAAGTGACAAGATGTACCAAGATCTAAAGGCACTTTTCTGGTGGCCTGGGATCAAGAAATCCATCGCCATTTATGTTGGCAAGTGTTTGACGTGCGCCATGGTGAAGGCTGAAAACCAAAAACCGTCAGGGACGTTGCAACAGCCCGAAATTCTAGAGTGGAAGTGGGATAACGTCACAATGGATTTCGTCACAAAGCTACCCAGAACTTTTAGAGGTCATGATGCTATTTGGGTAATAGTGGATAGGCTAACTAAATCAGCTCACTTCTTGCCGATTCGAGAAGACTACGACCTGACGAAGCTGGCTCAACTGTACATCGATGGAATAGTGGCCAGGCATGGTATGCCTCTGTCGCTCATCTCCGACCGTGATAGCCGCTTCACTTCTCGTTTCTGGAGATCACTCCAGCGAGCCTTGGGAACCCGTTTAGATCTAAGCACTGCATACCACTGACAAACTGATGGTCAGAGTGAGCGGACTATTCAAACCCTGGAAGATATGCTAAGAGCTTGTGTGATTGACTTTGGTGGGAACTGGGACAATCATTTTCCTTTGGTAGAGTTCTCCTATAACAATAGTTACCACGCAAGTATAAAGGCAGCTCCGTATGAGGCCTTGTATGGTAGGAAATGCCGATCACCATTGAGCTAGAATGAGATCGGTGACAGCCAAGTAATAGGACCCGACATTGTGTTGGAGATCACCGACAAGATATTTAAAATCAAGGAGCGTTAGAGAGCAGGCAGGGACCGTCAAAAGAAATATGCTGACAGAAGACGAAAACCTTTAATTTCAAGTGGGTGATAGGGTAATGCTAAAAGTGGCACCATGGAAGGGTACCGTGAGATTTGGAAAGAAAAGAAAGCTAAGCCCGAGATATATTGGACCATTTGAGATACTAGCAAGATTTCGTCACAAACCTAAAGAACTGCCTGGTAGACAAGACCTTGGAGATACCATTGAAGGAAGCTAGGATAACCGACAAATTGAACTTCGTGGAAGAGCCCATAGAGATCACTGACCGGCTGGTCATGAAACTCATACGAAGTCGCATACCCAAGGTCAAGGTAAGATGGAATTCTAGGCGAGGACCTGAGTTCACCTGGGAACGAGAAGATGAAATGAGAAAGAGTTATCCGCACCTCTTTAAACCCACCCGTTCCGAATCTAATCGAAGCTAAAATTCCGGGACGAAATTTCCTAAACGGTGGGAGAATGTGACAACCGACCTCTAGGTCATAATTCTAACCTTATCAACCTGCATCATTACCCATTCAATTAATATTAATGTTAATATCATTACCAATATTATTATTAGCATTATTATTATTGTTATTTTTCACCATTTTTGTTATTTCATGTGCCTTTTGTGATGATTTAGCTAGTTCAAGCTTTAGCTAGGGAAAACTTGGTGTCCCGGGAAAGTTAATTAGTCACCCTTGCAAAAATTAAATCATAGTTGAAACAATTAAATTGTGTGCATACACACTCAATTTTCGGTTAATGCATGCATGATCATGCACAAGAGACATCAACTAACTAAATTAAACCACCCAATATTCTATACTATACTACAAAATAACACCACATAATAACAATTTTGATTAAAATTTAAATTGAAAACTCCCTCACTAGATGCCAAGACTCGGCCGCCCCTCCCTCCACCACTCTCCACTCTTCTACACCACCTCTCCATCCACCACTACCATTCCATGCAATATTCCCATCTCTATACACACACAACACTCCTCTCACTCTCTCCACTCTTCCTCTCGACTTTTTCCTACAGAAAACACACACCACACCACAATTTCTCTCTACTTCCAGCCCCATAATTTGAAGAACACAACATCACACCATCGGCCAAGCATCAAAACCGCAAGAAAGTGAAGATTTGTGAGCTTTTGGTGCACGGTTCATACAAGTTCGAGATTCTCCAGCCTTGTTCGAGATTCTCCAGCTTTTGTTCGAGGTTTTCCAGCTCATCTTGTCTCTCTACACTCTCCAAATCGTGAAACATACAAAGAGTAAGCTTCATCTTACCCGAACCATGTACATCATGTGTTATTCCTTCATTTATCCACCAAAAACCTTACTTTCTTTGTTCTAACAGAAGTCTACTGCTATCACCTTGTTCTTGTGGAGCTTTCAACGTTCTTGAAGGTATCACACTTGTTACATAAGTCATTCTATAGGTGTAACCCGATTTACACCTAGAAAACCCTCTTTTTGGGTGTTATTACACCATCCAACTTGCACAACTTGTAATCTTCCGAAGCTAAGCATGTAACCTGCTCAAAATCAGTTTTCTAACCTTCTAATAACCTGTTTTTAATGTTACAAAAGGTTTGGGTAATGTATAATCACAAGTTATAACGTTTTACATATGTGTAATGGATGAAAATGGTGTAATCTCTAAGTTTCCATCTTGTTCATAAGTTGGTTGTTGAACCCGTGAGTTAGGCATGTTATTTCAGTAGGTTTTGGATGATATTGGGTGTATGATGAGATGTTAATGGCTGAAAATAATAAGTCATAGGCTTGTAAGCAATTTGGACATATTCGGGGACCCGAAAAGTGGTAAAACAACTTAAAAATAAGTAAACATGGACTTAAACCATATTAAAAAGTATTCCAGGTTTTAAAAGAGTTACTAAAGTGTTTGGACCGGATTTGTTGATTAAATGGTCAAAAGACAAGTTAAAAAGGGATTTTTAACTAAAAATGGGTATTAACCGGGTGACGTTTTGAGAAAAATCCTAGAAATAATGGTATAAAGATCAAAACCCATAGAAACCATATTATTTCAGTAAGATAAGTGCCATAAGATTTTTAAAGATGATAAAAATTGGTCAAACAAGCTTTTAAACAGTCATTTGGGATAGAAATTGTAAATTTTGGAAACTAGGAGGACTAAACTGTAAATTTTGCTAAACTTTAATAAACCGACCCCTTGGACTAATAATCATTTAGAAGACTCCAACTAACTTGTATAGATGATCTAACATGGTAAATCATGTATTCTTTTCTAAGAAACACTAACTTTCTATAAAAGGAAACTTTTTATATAAAAACTTAGCAAATCAAAAGCTAGTAATACATTAACCTCATGACATACCTAGAGCATCTCCATAACCCTAGAATTAGTGGCTTAACATTTGAATCTCGATGGTAGGGTGCTAGACTTGAGACTCTTTCCCGGTACACGAAGAATCCTTTGCTTGAATTTTAAGGTGAGTTCTAGTGTCCCTTTTTTACTACTGTTTTTGGGATGAAACATGCTATGCTTGAATTGAAACCTTTTATGAGCTATTGTATGATGCTTGAATGTTGGGGTTAATGCTAGAACCTGCTTTTGTTTGTATCACGATCATTAATTCTTGTGGTGAACCGCTTGTTTTATATGGGTAGATCTACTTGGGGAATCCCCCACACACAGTGCCTTCCGTGATGAACGGGAAGGGTACCACACTGAGATCCTGCGAGGTTGTTTGTGGCATGTGACAAGTTTTTATAAGATACTAGGTGAACCATTCGGCAGGTATGGTCCACTGTTTTAAGGCTCAGTTCTTCCTTCGGGATTAACCGGTATAACATAACTTTTAAAGAGGCTAGCCGGGACTGAGTGCAGGGTTGATTGTGATCCCCCACAACAGTGAATCTTTGATTCTTTTAAATCAAATATGGATTCTATTGAATCCTTTTGTTTTTAAACTTTAAGCATTTGAATTCACCAACTTTTTAGTTGACACAATTTCTTTTTGAGCATGTTTCAGGTAATCTATGAAGGGACTCTAACTGTTATTGAAGACCTAGACCTAGCACCGTGACCATGGCATTGGCTTATTTGATTTTAAAAACAATTTGAATAATTTATAATTATTGTTGATCATTACAGTTTGTCTTTATGTTGGATGTACAATTCATTTGGGGGCTAGATCTATTTTTAGCCCTGGTTTCCTTTAAATACTAAATGCTTAATATGGTTTAAGTCCATGTTTTCTTAATTTCAAGTCGTTTTACCACTTTTCGGGTCCCCGAATATGTCTAAATTGCTTACAAGTCTATGATTTATTATTTTCAGCCATTAACATCTCATCATACACCCAATATCATCCAAAACCTACTGAAATAACATGCCTAACTCACGGGTTCAACAACCAACTTATGAACAATATGGAAACTTAGAGATTACACTATTTTCATCCATTACACATGTGTAAAACGTTATAACTTGTGATTATACATTGCCCAAACCTTTTGTAACATTAAAAACAGGTTATTAGAAGGTTAGAAAACTGATTTTGAGCAGGTTACATGCTTAGCTTCGGAAGATTACAAGTTGTGCAAGTTGGATGGTGTAATAACACCCAAAAAGAGGGTTTTCTAGGTGTAAATCGGGTTACACCTATAGAATGACTTATGTAACAAGTGTGATACCTTCAAGAACGTTGAAAGCTCCACAAGAACAAGGTGATAGCAGTAGACTTCTGTTAGAACAAAGAAAGTAAGGTTTTTGGTGGATAAATGAAGGAATAACACATGATGTACATGGTTCGGGTAAGATGAAGCTTACTCTTTGTATGTTTCACGATTTGGAGAGTGTAGAGAGACAAGATGAGCTGGAGAACCTCGAACAAAGGCTGGAGAATCTCGAACAAGGCTGGAGAATCTCGAACTTGTATGAACCGTGCACCAAAAGCTCACAAATCTTCACTTTCTTGCGGTTTTGATGCTTGGCCGATGGTGTGATGTTGTGTTCTTCGAATTATGGGGCTGGAAGTAGAGAGAAATTGTGGTGTGGTGTGTGTTTTCTAGAGGAAAAAGCCAAGAGGAAGAGTGGAGAGAGTGAGAGGAGTGTTGTGTGTGTATAGAGATGGGAATATTGCATGGAATGGTAGTGGTGGATGGAGAGGTGGTGTAGAAGAGTGGAGAGTGGTGGAGGGAGAGGCGGCCGAATTTGGCTTCTTGTAAGGGAGTTTTATTTAAATTTAAATGGTAGATATTAATGTGTTGTATTATTTGGTGGTTTAATTTAGTTAGTTGATGTCTCTAGTGCATGATCATGCATGCATTAACCGAAAATTGAGTGTGTATGCACACAATTTAATTGTTTCAACTATGATTTAATTTTTGCAAAGGTGACTAATTAACTTTCCTGGGACACTAAGTTTTCCCTAGGTAAAGCTTGAACTAGCTAAATCATCACAAAAAGGCACATGAAATAAAAAAAAAATGGTGAAAAAACAAGTTAAAAAGGGATTTTTAACTAAAAACGGGTATTAACCGGGTGACGTTGAGGAAAATCCTAGAAATAATGGCATAAAGATCAAAACCCATAGAAACCATATAATTTCAGTAAGATAAGTGCCATAAGATCTTTAAAGATGATAAAAATTGGTCAAACAAGCTTTTAAACGGTCATTTACGGGTAAAAACGCGTTTTAACGAGTTAAACTTAAAATTTAGACTTTCAACTAAAAGGAGCTTGAAATACATTTTTAACAGATTAAAAACTTATATAAAGTCCTTAAAATAATATTTAATGGATCTAAGACTAAAAATATGGAAATCAACACTTAACCGTTAAAAACCTTTGGTTTTACCGTATCCGGTAACGTAAGACATAAAAGTATAAAACCCGGACCTAAAATCTGAAAACTTGGTGTAAACTTACTCAAAATAAGTTACTTAACTTTAACAACCTAATATTTGGCCATAAAAGTCATTAAATGCAAGAAAACAAACTTTGGGGTAGAAATTGTAAATTCTAGAAACTTGAAGGACTAAACTGTAAATTTTGCTAAACTTCAATAAACCGACCCCTTGGACTAATAATCATTTAGAAGACTCAAACTAACTTGTATAGATGATCTAACATGGTAAATCATGTATTTTTTCCTAAGAAACCCTAACTTTCTATAAAAGGATTTTTTCATATAAAGACTTAGCAAATCAAAAGCTAGTAAGACATTAACCTCATGACATACCTAGAGCATCTCCATAACCCTAGAATTAGTGGCTTAACACTTGAATCTCGATGGTAGGGTGCTAGACTTGAGACTCTTTCCCGGTACACGAAGAATCATTTGCATGAATTTTAAGGTGAGTTCTAGTGTCCCCTTTTTACTACTGTTTTTGGGATGAAACATGCTATGCTTGAATTGAAACCTTTTATGAGCTATTGTATGATGCTTGAATGTTGGGGTTAATGCTAGAACCTACTTTTATTTGTATCACGATCATTAATTCTTGTGTGAACCGCTTGTTTTATATGGGTAGATCTACTTGGGGAATCCCCCACACACAGTGTCTTCCGTGATGAACGGGAAGGGTACCACACTGAGATCCTGCGGGGTCGTTTGTGGCATGTGACAAGTTTTTATAAGATACTAGGTGAACCATTCGGCAGGTATGGTCCACTGTTTTAAGGCTCAGTTCTTCCTTCGGGATTAACCGGTATAACATAACTTTTGAAGAGGCTAGCCGGGACTGAGTGCAGGGTTGATTGTGATCCCCCACAACAGTGAATCTTTGATTCTTTTAAATCAAATGTGGATTCTATTGAATCCTTTTGTTTTTAAACTTTAAGCACTTGAATTCACCAACTTTTTAATTGACACAATTTCTTTTTGAGCATGTTTCAGGTAATCTATGAAGGGACTCTAGCTGTTGTTGAAGACCTAGACCTAGCACCGTGACCATGGCATTGGCTTATTTGATTTTAAAAACAATTTGAACAATTTATAATTATTGTTGATCATTACACTTTGTCTTTATGTTGGATGTACAATTCATTTGGGGGCTAGATCTATTTCTAGCCCTGGTTTCCTTTAAATATTAAATGTCATGTGATGTTCTCTCCTTTTGTGCTCTTATGATGGTTTGTTTCCGCTGCCATATGTGTTGCTAGTCTGTGACGTCCCACCCTACCTGGGCCCGGGGTGTGACACCTTGTGAGCTTTTGACAACAGAGGAGATGCATATTTGTGGGTTGACACGAACATGACTTGTTAGAAAACTTCTTTACTTTATTGTTTTTTTCATATAAATATTCTAGAATTACAAATTTACAAACAAAAACCGGAAATTCATATAAAGTAATAACATTTTAGCTATAAAATTTTAATAAAAAACGCAATTAGTTGAAGTAATAACATAAAATGATAAGACATTTTTAAAGAAAAATGCATAAAAAACAAGTCGCCTACCACGTCAACACAAACACGACCTATTTGGCTAAATGAGTACAAGGGTTCGGGCCAAAACTACCCAAACCCGTTTAGACTAAACCCAAGCCCATGAATATCTTGTTAGGTTCGCATTGTCTCAGAATTTTACACCCTTAATAAATACCACTTATGTAGGTCCCCTCCCCCTCCCATCCCCCTAATCGTAAACCATCATATAGCCTATTTAAGGTTTTTGTGTACCCTTGATAGATATAAGCTATAATAAATTTCAATATTTATACAATCACGGAAAGATCCTGACCATATCATTAACATCAACTCAATCTAGACATCATGCACTATGGGTGAGTTCAAGAAGACCCCCTTGACATCATCAAAGATTCAAAGTAGCTCATGGTTCATGTTAGAAACTATAATAATTAACTATAAATTAATGTCGTAAAAGAGAAATTAAATAATAAAATTATTAGTGTAAAGGAGAAAAGTGCATACATTGGACCAAGTAACACCATTATGCTCCGAACGCCAAGATATCGTGAGGCAGCACCAGCTAGCCCCTGTTTAAAATCACCATAAAATATATTTATGAGAAAAATTTCCGGCAACCTGAAAAATATGATCATAAAGATTTGTTGCAAGCATGTGCGTCCAACTCTACTTTAAAAAGGAAAAGAAATGGATTTCAAGGTGCTGAAGACTTGAAATTCATAGGGGCCTTAAAAAACTGTGATAAAGATACAAGTAATCTAAATTTTTAATAAATTTGTCCTAATGCAAGACAAAAGAAGATTGTCATCCCAATACATGTTAGATCAATCAAGAATGGTACGCTAGATGCTACCATCATTAAGTGATAAAAAAGTTTCAGACCCTCAATATTATCTATCTATATAATTACAAACTCTTAGCTACATTGAACTTTAAGGTTTTAATGTATTGACCACATGAGTTTAGAACTTTATATAATGACCCTTTATTTCCTCTTTTAAACTTAAGTTAAATTTTTTTAGTTTTTACCACATATTACCATCTCCACTCACGATGGCCACTACCAATCAGAAGAATGAATCATCAAGTTTGATTAACAAATAGACTCTACATTGTGTGGGTTTGAGATCTAGGCTGGTCATTTTTTAACATATTTGTTTTCTTTTTTCCGTTCCATTCCTAATGCCTTGGAGTTTCACGTCGGAGTGATAGTAGTCATAATGTGTTTTTATATTCGCCTTCTGACATTCGCGTCCATTGTGTGATTTCCCGTGCAATGTGCATGTGGAATAATTCTAGTTAGATGTAGTAAGCAAACAACATAGCACCACTCACTCCCTCACTATGTTTTAAATTTTGGTAAATGTTTTCGATCTTTCTAGTTTCCGAAAAGTTCAGTTTGAGCACATATGAATACCACTAGCTGTAATTGCAAGGTTATAACTTAAAACCCTAGAGATTTGTTTGAAAGTTTATAACCCTAAGTGCACTCCATCTTCTTTACTTGTGCTAGTGTACTAAGTAGAGGGGGCAAAATAGGTGAATTAGGAGTGTTTGGTAACGTGTTAATATGGATAACGAGCAAAACCATAATTTTTAATGTAAGTCGAAACAAATGGGTCGGGTTGGGTTGATCCAAAACCTGTTCCTAATTTGAGTGTAATTTCCTTTTGAACTTAATAAATAGCTAGAGTGTTCTAGATGTTTACACAATCCATAATCTAATTTTTTGAGTAAATCAATTTAGGAGGTCTTATGCCTTTCGAGTACACTCTAAACATTTTTATACTGCTCGACCCGCACCCCTTTTAGCTAAATCTTACACCTATTGATCTGTTTGAGACAAAGTATAACCTAAATCACCATATACCTATAAATCCGTTAATATTCTAATCTTTTTACCACATCGATGTTGGTAGAACATAAAGTCACTCAAGGTCAACTCGAAAATTTCCAAGACAAAAGGAAAACCAATAATAACAATATTATGGACATAGAAATATAGAATACCAATATGAGATGTATTATCAAGAAGCATGCAATTTCAAAAGGTTTGAAGGGTCAAAATATGCCAATTCAAAAATATTTCAAAACAAAACTAACTTTTGTAGTATCCACTCACTTGTTTTGCTGCAAGTAGGGCTGCTCTTGACTCCAAATTAATAGCTGCCAGGCGTCCACCCTGAATAAAACCATATGACATAAGAATACGATACATATGTGTGCATAAAGAGATACTAAAAAGTTTTATAACAAACAAAAGCAAGAATGAACTTATCGTTTTTAATAGAAGTTGAATATGGTTATTGAAAGAAATTATAATATAAGAACAAACTTCCTGCAAGAACAGGCACACAAAGCATTTTGGCAATGATGTTTCAAAATAGATATCACTTTAGCTAGAAGGGAAAAAAATACATAGTCTCTATACTAACTGGAATAGCATGCTTATGACACTAAATATGCAATGTATTATCATATTTAAACAACCAAAACCCATAGTACCAAATACACTTAAAATTTCATATATGCTATTTCTAAATACAATTCATAAATGACCATTATCTCCTTCTGCACAATCACAACTCTGTAATAGACATAAAACACTTCAAACTCTCATAATTTAATCCCTAAACCTATAACCCGTAAGCTTGGCATGAGGCTCTTCGAGGTGCTTAAGGTAAAAGCCAGGGTTTGGGATTGTGTTGCCTCGCGTACAAGAGGGGTCGGTACTCACAAATATTTATAGATTAATTATAGATAATATTTTTTACCATTTTAATTCTTAAACACCTAAAAAAAAGATAGTATAAAAAATAAGTATTTATAAACTAATTAAAGATTATCCCTGAACACTAAAAGAAAGATGATAATAGAAAAAGGTTTTATGTACAACCTAAGAGTACACCTAAAGAAGCGTGTTTCTTAATCCCAAACCAAGCCACTTGTTTCATAATTGCTAATTCAGTTCTCAATTTGAAAGGCAAAGGTCAGTTTTAGTTGCATTGACAAAAAACAACATGCTTCTAGTTGAGAAAATCAATAGTCCTTTGTTTCTAATTTGCAAAATTTGTAGGTCAATTTCATTTTAATTGACAATTCAATGGTCGCATGTTTCTAACCAACAAAACAATGATCAATTGTATCTGATTTGCAAAATTCATTAGTCAACTTTAGTGGTTAACAAGTTTCCAACCGCTATATACAGAAGGCGCCTCAGCTTCAGGTGATGCGGTCACCTAAGGCGTAAATCACCACCTTGTTAGCGCCTCTTGTGAACGTAGCGCATTGCTCATGAGGGGTTTGCCCACAGCATTGGCCGCTTCACAAATATCAACCGCACCTTTTAAATCCAAGCTTATCGTAATAAATAAAAACAAAAAAATTGAAAAAGTACTTTCCAACTCTGCACTAGTCAACTCTACTTGTGGTTATCTCTTACTGATTTAGGTTGCGCCTCATGAAATATCAACTGGCTCCCACACTCTTTGAAGTGTTTTCCACTTCACCTAACTCGCCATTTGTCAAATGTACACTTTTTAGAACCAATCCCATAATCGGTTGGAATTTGAAGAAGATAAAGATGCAACAAACTCTTTATGTGGGAGAGATGAGATTACAAGGGTGTGAATGCCATGAATTTGAAAATGGTACATGTAAGGTTAGATTTTTATTTGGTAGATATGAAATTAAGAAAGTTTCAAGGGTTGATATATGAAATTATCCTTTATAATTCATGATGAAGAAACAATTTACGTGCTTCAAGCTCTTACAAGACTTATCTAGACCATCCCTTTCAAAGATTCTTATTGTTCATTAATAAAAAAAAATTCTTATTTGAGTTGTATACTCTAGTCTTATTTACAAGACTTGTCTAGACCATCCCTTTCAAAGATTCTTATTGTTCATTAATAAAAAAAAGTTTTCTTATTTGAGTTGTATACTCTAGTCTTATTATAATATGTTGTGTTGTGGGCTCCGATCCATCTTGGGTCGCGCCCTGGAACAACTGAAGACAGCTGCAGAAAAGGGGTTGGGGGCAGCCGGCCCTAACCCTAATCTGCCTCAACTTACTTTTGTTAAGTTTTTATTATCTTTTATTATAAATACCACATATTGTACTTGTAATCTTTGTCAAGAAAGTAATAAAAAGAAACCCTGGTTCGTAGCCCGTGGACGTAAGTCAATCCTTCCACATTAAATCGCTGTGTTATATACTGTTTTGATTATATACTGGTGTTTCTGTCCTGTTTCTGATCAAAGAACAGCCGCAAAACAGGTTCTGTTTTTTGGTATTCTGTTCATTTTGATTAGTTCGATTTATTGGTTGTTTGAATAAAGTTATTTCCGATGCGTAGTCACGTGTTTTACTACTATTATGCTATCCTAATCTCATCACTCATTTTAGAAATCAATTAGGAATACCAACAAGTTCTTAAGGCCCGAGCCATAGTATTGTATTGATTTATGTGCCCTATCTGAATCCTCGGGTCAGCCGCGTATGCGTAATACCTAACATAATATCCATTTGAATTCAATGAAAATGGCATAAAGAATTAAAAGGAAGCTTCTATGTTACAACTCCTCACCACATCCCTAGAACCAAAATGAAGAAAAATAAAATATAAGTCTTTAAATCTTATTCTTTTGAATCTATCATAGACCTAGCTTATTCTGTTGTTCATAAATATAGAAATATAGGATAAACATGAAAGTTCAACTTGATAATGCACAAAGAGAATTTAGTCAAGCGTTTACCTCCTTGAGAACTTCCTTCTTTATTTGATAGTTGGCTGCTTCCAAGAACACCTTCCCTGACAATTTACTTGATATCTATCACAGAATGGGATTTTTTTAAATTCTGCAACTCCGGAACTTGATGAAAATTTATTCACAGGTAACCTCTTACCAAATTGTATAGTCTCCCTAGTGTAAACATCCCTCCACCCTAGAATATAAAGATAAAACCATATAAAATCTCAATTGATCGCTCTTTTTGGTCAAACAGACTTCTGAATCAACAATGGACATGATTCAATATACTAGACATTGGATTCAATATGCACAAAATAATGAAATATGGAACCACACATGCTGCCCTGTGTGTACAATACCTTAGCAGGCTAGGAGTGTTTACAGGCCAAGCCAGTCAAGTAGCATGTAATTTGGGCAGTAGTTTTATCAGCTCGAGCTCAAGTGGCTCATTAATTGCTCGACTTATAAACACCCCTACCTCAGGTTGGTCATCTGAAAAACGAGTTATAAGAACAAATGCATCTCACAATGTTCCATTTTAAAAGTGGCACTAGCTTTTAAAATATTCAACTGAATTGGAAAATGTAAACAAATTTGTCAAATAAAAGTAGTAACTTTGACCCTCAAATCAGTGACCTTATATAGTAATTAATTAAATCATTTTACTGCTATCCAAAAGAAAAAGAACAAAAGGCAGCAAGTGTAAACAAGGACAGAAAGAGAAAACTGTGAAAAGAATCACAGTTGAGAGGTAAGAAAAACCTTTAGAATCATTGTAATAAACTCTTCCGTTCCACGTCCTAATGCAGCAAATGCTTGCACCTTCCACGGACTTAAGCCAACTTCAAGACTATCAGAACCACGTTTCAAGCTTCCAAAACCTTCACTGTAAACATTTTCTAAGAATTAAAACTGCACTACAAGAGAAAATTGGTAATTTTTGAAGAAGTCATGCTTACATACAAGCTAGAGGTGATAAAATGTATAGTTATGGTTGGGTTGGGTAACGGGTCAAAATGGGTAAACTTTTGTATTGGTCAAGACCAAACCTTTTGTCGAAGGCTTTTACATTTTTTTCAAATATCATAGACTCATTTTTACCAAAGAAGTTAGAATATTTAAAATATAAAAATAAAAATAAAAATATAAAATATATAAAATATAAAATATAAAATATAAAAAAAAAACTTGAACAACAGTGTAAGCCATA
>CM046040.1:74463842-74476342 GCA_025215565.1 Flaveria ramosissima
GGTTGGTGAAATCGATTGTTCTTGCATCAAAACGTGGTTAACACTTGATTCCTTGCATCAACAAGTAAGATTCATGGTTTAATTTTATTTTTTAATTATCATGATAAACACGAACCCTTGATTATCCAAATGTACATCAAAACGTGAAATTGAATGAAATTGATGGTTTATTATGCTTTAGTATACAAATATAATATGGGTGTACGGTTTGGATTTGTGAAATTATTGCATTTAGGTCAATAACCAAAACTTGCCATTAAAGGAAACTTTAATTTGGCATTTTTGTAGAAATTAGATGAAATTGTGTTAAAATTTTGATAGTAGGATGGTGCTAACTGATGAAAATTGGTGTTTTAAACTTGTGAATTTGGCTCTTTTTGGGCCCTCACTATTGATAGTAACTTTTTGGGTAGTTTAGTTTCTAGATTGAGTTTTATGCATGTTTTTGGGTAATGGTAATTGATATGTGATGTTTAGAACCTAAGAATGGATATGGAATCATTGAATTATGAAAAACATGTCATGTTATCATATTTGCTATTTATGGAAACTTTTTCTAAATAACTTTTTGTATGTTGAATGTGATATGTGTTGGACAAAGCATGATGATTGATATGTTGTTAGAATGATCATAGGAATGTGTTAGGAGATCATGATGTAAATTGTACAATTTGTGTTTCTACAGTTTTAGATTAGGATACTTTGCATATGATGATGTTCTAGGTTATCTACGTAGTTTTGGAAATAGATTACACATGTGTAATGAGGCCATACTTTCGAAAAACAAGAACTTTTCAAAAATAGATTTCTAATATGAAACATTATGTGCAACCTTATTTGAACTATTTGAGTATGATTAAACATGTTTTCAATTAATTAAGTCACCAATGGTTCGTCAGGTCAAACTGGTTAACTTTGGTCAACAAAAGTCAATTTGTTAAAAATTTAAACCTATCAAACATATTAAGCTTTTCACAAATACACCAAAAGTTTATGTTTTTTGGATACAACAGGGGTTCATATAGACCATGTGTACGCACACTCACAGACCTATATTTTTGTTAGGTAACGCTTAGCACTTGCCATTCGCTTGATTTCTTCTATGCACTCTAAGGCGAGTATTCACGGCCCTACTTTTACTTACTTTCCTTTTAGGGGAGAAGCATGAAAATTATTTTATTTGGTCTTAGTATTATTGATATGTTGCTTTTTACTGTAGTGCAAACATTATCACAAAAGTTATTACATTCTCGAACTGTTGGTAACGAGCTAGCCGGGTAATTCTAAGTAGTACTATTGGGCTTGACAAACCTCACGCACGTTTGTGCTAACTTGACTGGAGCTCGAAAGGGCGTTTAGTTGACCTAATATTTTCCATTGTTCTATGATAAGACGTGGTGAAAAGCAAACAACTTACAAACAATCAGCCTCGGTTTTGAAATGCTAAGTAACTTGACATATAGGCTAGCTACCTATTGATGTATCTTTGTTTACTTTTACCTAGCAAAAATTTCAAACACATTATATGTTATTTAAACATATGAACTTACCACCCTTGTTTTGACACATTTTAGCATGTTTTCTCAGGTCACCGATACGCTTAAGGCTAGGGTTGGATTGCTCAGGCTCATGCATGTTAAACATTTCAAACATTTACATTTATATTTACTACTTTCATTCAGCGCTATGTTTGTTTTAACTTTACTTGTATTTTTCCACATTGGTTACATTGAAAACAGTATTTTACTCTGGTTCATGAGCAAATGTTTTATTTTAAATTTGTATAGTTTCGTTTGATATGACCAATGTCTGAGATCGTGGTTTGTCACGTGCCTCGTTGTAGGACCCTACACTGGAATTTGAGGGTGTTACAATTTTAAAATTTTCATCTATCCACCATTAGTCCCTATTCTCTTTTAAAATCATAACCACCCCCTTTTATTTCCTTTAACTGGGTTTTTACCCAAATCTTTGGGTGTTATAATTATGTGGTTTTTATTATGGTTTACCTATTACACAAGGCTTTTCTTATGCAAGCAGTTGATTGCTTTGTTTGCGCACCGCATGGTTATGAAAGTCTTGCATTGTGCAAGCATTTGACGGCTTTACTTTATGCATTGCATGGTTATGAAAATCTTGCCTTGTGTAAACCTTAGATTGCTTTACTTTATTGTAAGGTCCCGTTCCCGGGACGCCTCACAGTTGGTTAATCATAGCATGAAATCACTTTATAAACAAAACATTGTAGCGAAATTAAATAAACATTCACTTAAAACTTGTAGATCATATTATAATCATGCATTTGTCTCCCAAATATAATAAAAATATTGTACTTTGTTTTAAATTAAAATAAAAGATTTCATAAACATGGATGCCATTCATCGCACGCCAAGTAGCTTCTATCATCGTGCCATCCCCAACATCATCCTTCACATGCCAACTATTAAGCATAAAAGTCAGCTTTGCTGAGTGAGTTCTAGTTTGATGCTTGATGCGTGGGAAATATATATATATATATATATATATATATATATATATATATATATATATATATATATATATATATATATATATATATATATATATATATATGTATTGATAAAAATTTCACACAAATTTAGTTTTAATTGGTTATTACAAATACTAAACTACACACACAAAAGGCAAGTGTACCTATCGTATGTAATATAGTGATAGTAGGAACCGAGTATCAATTAATGGACACACCAAGCCTACTCAACAACCTTAATGTTTGACTACCAGATTTGGTTTTTGTTTGAGAAAATGATAAGTTGCATTGATGTAATTAAGATTTTTAGGGTTTAAAACAATAATTAAAATAAAGTAAAATAAGATTGAAGTTTTTTGATTTAAAACCAGGGAATAAAGGCTATCATCCTAATTAGATTATACTTATGTAACTGTGATGAATTAGTGGTGTGATTAAAGATATTGGTTAAAGTAATTATGTTAATGTTTATAAAGGTGAGCTGGCGCGATTTCTCGTCTATCCGCTCCGTAGTGACTAGGACCATGTCAGGGTGAGATTTACTACTTAGGTCAAAGCCACTAGTAATGTAGGTAAATCTCTTGTGATCTTTTGACATACAATTTCTGAAAACATAACTTAATGTTAAAAAGAGAATTGATCAGGTTCCTTTAGAACATACCATTAATTTTAGAAAACCATAACAATTACTATAGATTTCTCAAACTAATAAAAGGAAACTCGCAAATGATCAAAAAGTTAAGGTGATATGATTTCTAATAACCATTTTTAGTTCATTAGCCATGGATTTATTAGGAAGACCGGTTTCGTGAATAAAAGTTGATCATATGTTTTTAACCGTGTATGACATTCACAATTACAAATCATAAAGTTATAACTTCCTGTTCAAATGTAGATGCTACCCATCAAATGTTTTCCTAAGACCACCATAACATTAACATAATATAAATCACACTATTAGTTCATCACAAATTACATAAGTTTCATCTAATTAGGATGATAATGAGAGTTTAGCTCATAATGAGCTTGAAATAACAACAAATACAATAGAAGATAGATATGAAATCATCGGTGAAATGCAACAATCAAACTAGTGATCCACAATGGATGATGTTTAGACATCCCGAGCTTCTTCCAAGTGTTGTATGCACCTCCCGAGCCTCCAAATGATCTTTAAGACTTGATTCCCGAGAGAATTCAGCAGAGTAGCTCACCCACCAAAGCTTGCCAAAATGGTGAACTTAGGCCTCTATTTATAGGCTTTCTGGAGTGTTTAAGCATGGCCCCGTGCCTTACAATGCTTACGAATGTTGGTTGTCCCGTACGTGCAGAAAGTGTCGGGCACGACCCCATGTTTGAGGTGGGGCATGACCCCGTGCTTACTTTTGGGGGACAATACTTTTTGTCATGTCAAATGTCCAAACACAGGGGTGTGCCAATTTGAGCACGGGGTGTGTTTCAGGCAAGGCATGGGGACGTGCTTAATGAGGCATGACCCCATGGTTGGACTCCAAAGCTTGGATTTCTTTAATTTCTTGTCAAATATGCTTCTTTTCTCCATCTTGCCCTTTTTAACACTTGAAACACAATTTAAGAATTTTAAGTACATAATCATCATTTTAAGGGAGATATTAAGGAATAATTGATGTGCTTTTGATAGAATTTTTATGTATAATTTAAAGCATATCAATGCTCTAACACTCAGTTCTTCAATCCCTTAACCTTTGAAGCTCCAAACCTTGAGTTTTCTTCACTTTCTCTCTTTACTCTCTCTTTAGAAGTTGGTGGCTAGGGTTGCAAATGAAGGAGATGACGGCTAATTCGGTGGTTATGGTGGCTGATTATAGGCCTTTAACCCCTTAATTCTCTTTGCCCATAAGGCTAATTTGGCCCATGACCCATTTTCTTCCTTTATTTTTATTAAGTATCCCCTAATTAATTCCATTATTAGTAAATGCCTCGTATTGACTTTCCGGGGTGTTACATTTATGCACTGCATGGTTATGGAAATCTTGCATTTTAAAAGCATTTGATTGTTTTGCTTTGTGCACTACATGGTTATAGAATCTTACCTTGTGTATGGATTTTATTGCTTTACTTTATGCACTGCATGGTTATGGAACTCTTGCATTTTGAAAGCATTTGATTGCTTTGCTTTGTGCACTACATGGTTAGGAAGCGTTACCTTGTGCAAGCATTTTATTGTTTTACTTTGTGCACTACATGGTTATGGAAGTCTGGACTTGTGCAAGCATTCTATTGGTTTATTTTATGCATTTCATGGTCACTAGAGTCTTACTTGATGCAAGCATATCATTAGAGCCTTGTACTTAGGTACATGCAGGTTACCCCTAAAGATATTTTCATATGATTACCTTATGTTATATATATGTAATGTCACTTTAGTTATTGTTATGATAAGTCACTAAGTGACTTTACCTCGCTATTATCTTTGACCAAAGGTTTTTAAGAACTTAAAATAAATGAATGTTATGTTTCAAAGAAAACCAATACTCACTTAGCAATAATGACTTTTAATATGCATGTCGGGGAAATCAAAGTTTAGTTGAGCATGGTTGTAATGGCACGAAGAAGCTTCCCAAAATAAAGACTGCATCTCTTTTCATAGTTCATGTTATGCAATGTTTAGTTGATGAGTGTTTTCTGTGTACTTATAAGTTTCATGTTATGTTTTCTTGAATGAATGAATTATATGATTTCTCTGCAATGAGTTATGAAATTTCAGTTTAAGAATTGTGGTCATGATGTATAAATCCAACTATGAGGACTCCTAACAACGAAGCCTTACATTATTATTGTTAGTTAAATAATTTCAGATACATCTTGCATTGATATTGCAAATTAGACTTATGAACATTTCTATTTTGATACCCGAGCAGAAGCCTCCTATGGGAAAACATATTGTATCGTATTGTACTGTATATCTATATATAATAAATGAAATTCAGCATGTGGCTTAGAGCACATCCAGTAAGGAGGCTTTTCACAGTTTCAAAGTATGTTGATGAGTTGGACGAGACGAGAGTGTTGAAGTGGAGAAGAGATGAGAGAGGGAAGTACTTATGGATGGATGACAAAAAATTCATGGGATGTAAGGGGAGAGGAGAGAGAATATGTTATATTTATTTAAGGAAGGGAAAGAGAGAGTGGGTGATGATGTGATTGTTTTTATTTAACGTGATACTTTTAGTTTAAGCAATGAGTTGTCACATGACACATTCTCAACAAACAATTGTCATGTGTTATTTTCGTAGCAATATGGTTTGAAAAAAACTACTTACATGTCATTTTCATCAATTTTTCTATTACTCTTTGGAAATAATCTTTTTAAAAGGTATTATTATCTATTTGAAAATTTAGTTATAATTTGAATCTTCTAAATTACAGAAAATTTTAAATCTTAAGCTACAAAATTCTATGAAAATTAAAATGCAAAATATTTGAAAATTGAAAATTTGAAGTTTAAAATTTCAATCTACTAATTAAAACATCTTCTATCTTCTATATATAATAAAAGAAAATGGTTTGGCCGCTTATCAAACTATTAAACCATAATTGCCACATATCAAATTTTAAACCAATTTTGCCACTTGACAACATCTCCTTTATTTTCAAATATTGATTTGATTTTGTGAATATATTAAATAAAAAAATAGATATGTAAAGAGTAAAGTCGTTAATTTTCTCATAATTTGTTTGGAGAACATAATAATAAGCTTGTGAAATTTGTAGTAATTTGAATTAGTTGCTTTTATATTATAAATCTGGAATATACATTGAAGATGATTTTAACAGGATGTTATGATAACCTTTTTTAATTTTTGAACAAATTAGCATGCTTTTAGTTAGCATGCTTCTTCACATTATGTAGATTTGTTATACATGGGTTTCGTCTTTATGCCTTGTGTGGAGCAATTACAATGTATATCACACAACAAAAGACCTTAAATGAATATGTTTGGTTCACGATAAAAAAACCAATTGTAATACCGAGAAAATACAATAACTTGCAAGCATGATATGAATTACTATCATTACATATAAAATTATATATTCACAAACATGAACTTTTGCTCTTGACTTTGTAATGAGTAATTTTACTGATTTTATAGTTTATGCATCATTGGTAACTTATGAACTAAATTCACCATTTTATAAAAAATATATGTTAATTTGGAATGATATGCTTACTATTTCATTAACCAAGTCACAAATCACATAGATTTCAAGTTGCGAATTTTCTTAACCATTTAGATCCTAATGACCCTGGAATGTTTCTAAAAAGGTATACGACATACAAAAAGTGCATGACTTTCTTTATTTTCAAAGATAGGATGTCCTAACCATCCACCCACTATTCATCCTGTTATCTATTGAGCTCACCCTGAATAACTTTTTTTGCTGGATTATTTTTTGCTGTAATCATAAAAGGCTAATCTTTTAGGAGTTTTAAATCAAACTTCTAATAAACTTAGATTTTTGGCTAAACTGACACCAAGTCTTCTATATATTTCTTGTTGGATTATTCCTAATCCCATTGATAACGAGTAGGGAAAAACAATTCACTAGGGGTAGTTGCTAAACCATACCATAGTTTCGGCTAGTGTTTCCACAATCTGTTCAGATCGGCCGGTCCAACTGGGCTTTGGTATGATTAACGATCTGGTTGTACACGACTCGTTTTATGTTGAAATAATTGGTCGGTTGGATGCGAACATGAGGTTGAACCGATGAACCGGGTTATCAATCAAACCATATTTCTCTATTTTTCCAAACCATTATGATTCCCTTGCTAGAAGTTGATCCGGAAGGCTAGATCTGAACATAAGAACCATCATCTGTCGAGATCGGTCCATGTGTGGCAGGAAAGTAGTAGCAAAAACCGGTATAAGGATGCTACGGTGAACGTTGGGATTTGCAACTTGAGGGATCCATGGAGGTTTAAGTAGAAGGAAAAAAAAAGAAAGGATGGAGGGAGTTTCAAGTGGAAGAGAAAGAAGAAAATAATTTTTGGAGAAGAGGGATTTGAATAGGATTTTGAAATTAAAAACAAATACAATAAAGACACATTGGTAAACGGAGATGTAGAAAAGCTATCCGATAACTTTTTTCTTTTTGAACGGATAACTATTATCTTTATACGCAGGGGCGAAACTAGGCTATGGAGTACGGGGTCAAATGACCCCATTGATTTTTGAACCCGTAGTGTAGTGTATAATGTTGAATTTTTAGTGTATCCATAGTTTTGCAGAAAGTGAACCCATTAGTATATTAAGATTGACAACTTAACATCAAAATGTTGCTGGTTCATTGGTGTTCTACTACTATATAATACAAAACCCATGGGTAGATTGGTAATTTTCTATTTTTGTAAGACACCAAGAACAACGATTTAAGCTTATAATATAAGTGTTTTATGCAAGTGTCTCTAAGTTGTACTTATTTAATAAACTTATTCTTATTAATACATGATTTAATACATATGATTAAATTCACTATATTAAGTATTACTTTATTTATAATAATTTACGTTAACATCATATTTGTATTTTTCATTTATATTTTAGTATGTAAATTAAGTATTATATTATTAACTAAAAATTATTTACCAAATATTTACATAGTTATAACAACAACAAAAACAATAATAATAATATAATCGGTATTTAACGTTGGTCGGAAAAGATACTCAGTAGCACCCGCGCAGCATGCGAGACAATTCATTATACATAACATATACAAAGCAATAATGAATATCAATATTATTTATAAAGTATTTTAGGATGTCAAAATAATAATTTTATCTCGACCTTAAGACACCTATAAAGTTAGTGTGATAATATTATGATGGTTTAATATAAATTTTTTAATCCATATGAACTCATTGAATTTAATAATAATAATAATAATAATGATAATAATAATAATAATAATAATAATAATAATAATAATAATAATAATAATAATAATAATAAAAATAATAATAATAATAATAATTATAATAATAATAATAATAATAAATAATAATAATAATAATAATAATAATAATAATAATAATAATAGTATTTAAAATAATCATAATAGTTATTTACAAAATAAAAACAATTTTAGTAATAAGTAATAATATGTAATAATATGCAAGTCATCAAACTAAAAATATACAACTCTCAAAACTACTTTAAGGTTCTGAATTTTATATCGTTTTTCTCTTATAATAATATGATGGTTTATAAAATCTAAATTTGTCGTTATGATATGCTAAATTGTATCAATGTTTCGACAGGTTTATGCAAGTGAATAGTTGCTTTTGCAATCTACGTCCTCATTTCGAAATCAAGAGTTGTGCTTTCATTAATGGAACAATGAAGCCACGTGTTAATTGAGGTGCTCTTTCCTTGCCAGCACATATGCTCTCTTCCAGCCACTATATTAACAACTTATATTTTAAGTAGGGCTGGCATAACAGGGCAGACACGATATGATAAGACACGATGATCTGACATGCTGGACACGAACACGACACTATAAGTTATCGTGTCATTTTTTTAAACACGAACCTATCAAGAAAAAGGTTACACGAAATGATTAGTTTAAACCTGTTTAGGAACACATGCTGGTATGGAACATCTTCTGATTTTAATTCAATAGCATATAACACCCATATGAGATCTTCAATATATAAGTCTTTAGAATAAACTTCTACAAATTGTTGTGGAAATTTATAACAAAAAGTTTAAACTTACCTGATTCGAATTGTGGTGGTGAGGTGAGTCACTAACGTGGTTGTGGGATGTGGCCGACGATGGTCATGGTGAGTTCATGGTTGTGGGTTGTGGATTCGAGGTCTGCAGATGAGATCGATGTGAGTTGTGAGTTGAAGATCCATGACTAACAGATCTGCAGGTTCTTAAAGACTATGTGACTAACATTGTGGTGGGCTATGGACGGGGACCCCAAAAATAGAAAAAATGAAAAAGTGGGGGTAGGCTCACTTTAGTAAACGATGTTTTAGGTGGCCTTCCACTTTACAATTTTGCTATTTTAAAAGCCCCTCTGCTGCAGGTAATAAAGAAACTTGAAGGGGAAAGGCGGAAATTCTATGGGGTGGCGAGAAGAAAATTAATTGGGTGAGTTAGAAGTATATCTTATTACCAAGATCTATGGACGGATTGAGGGTCATCAGTCTTAGAGAGGCAAATCTTGCTATGTTATCAAAGTGGAAATGGCGTTTTAAAACGGAAACAAATTCAATATGGGCCTTGGTAATTTGAGCTATTCATACGCAGCCTCGCAAGCCAATTAATTAAGTACGAGGAAATAAATGCACGAGGAAAGTTAAGGAGTTCGAGTCAATTGACGGGCGGGGGGGGGGGGGGGGAGGGTGGGGGTGGGGGGGGGGTTTATCGCGACAGCAGGTAGGGTTCGGGGGAGGGGGTCAACGGTGAGAAGAGTTTTCATATACATAATTTTAAATTTTCACTTTGAACCCTCATCTTTAGATTATTTATTCCCTTAAGTTTGATTAATTTACCTTTTAAACCCTAAACTATTAATTATAATAATAGTAATAATAATAACAATAATAATAATAGTAATAATGATAATAATAATAATAATTAGTAGTAGTATTAATTACACTAATAATAAATAAATTTTATTAATTATCATTTATATAATATTTGTCAAATTTTAGAATATTATAATATTAGGGTTGACACGAAAACGATATACGAAGAGATTCGATTCGAATCAAATTAATTACGCAAAATAAATGCACGAGGAAAGTTAACGAGTTCGAGTCAATTGACGGGGGGTGGGGGGGGTGGTTTATCGCGACGGCATGTAGGGTTCGGGGGAGGGGGTCGACGGTGAGAAGAGTTTTCATATACATAATTTTAAATTTTCACTTTGAACCCTCATCTTTAGATTATTTATTCCCTTAAGTTTGATTAATTTACCTTTTAAACCCTAAACTATTAATTATAATAATAGTAATAACAATAATAATAATAATAATAATAATAATAATAATAATAATAATAATAATAGTAATAATGATGATAATAATAATAATTAATAGTAGTATTAATTACACTAATAATAAATAAATTTTATTAATTATCATTTATATAATATTTGTCAAATTTTAGATTGTTATAATATTAGGGTTGACACAAACGGGTATACGAAGAGATTCGATTCGAATCGAATTAATTATGCAAAATAAATGCATGAGGAAAGTTAACGAGTTCGAGTCAATTGACGGGCGGGGGGGGGGTGGGGGGGGGGGGGGGGGGGGGGGGGGGGGTTTATCGCGACAGCAGGTAGGGTTCGGGGGAGGGGGTCAACGGTGAGAAGAGTTTTCATATACATAATTTTGATAATAATAGTAATAATGATAATAATAATAATAATTAGTAGTAGTATTAATTACACTAATAATAAATAAATTTTATTAATTATCATTTATATAATATTTGTCAAATTTTAGATTATTATAATATTAGGGTTGACACGAAACGGATATACGAAGAGATTCGATTCGAATCGAATTAATTACGCAAAATAAATGCACGAGGAAAGTTAACGAGTTCGAGTCAATTGACGGGCTGGGGGGGGGGTGGCGGGGGGGGGGGGGGGGGGGGTTATCGCGACGGCAGGTAGGGTTCGGGGGAGGGGGTCGATGGTGAGAAGAGTTTTCATATACATAATTTTAAATTTTCACTTTGAACCCTCATCTTTAGATTATTTATTCCCTTAAGTTGATTAATTTACCTTTTAAACCCTAAACTATTAATTATAATAATAGTAATAACAATAATAATAATAATAATAATAATAGTAATAATGATGATAATAATAATTAGTAGTAGTAATAATTAAACTAATAATAAATAAATTATATTAGTTATCATTTATATAATATTTGTCAAATTTTAGATTGTTATAATATTAGGGTTGACACAAACGGATATACGAAGAGATTCGATTCGAATCGAATTAATTATGCAAAATAAATGCACGAGGAAAGTTAACGAGTTCGAGTCAATTGACGGGCGGGGGGTGGGGGGGTTGGGGGGGGGGGGGTTATCGCGACAGCAGGTAGGGTTCGGGGGAGGGGGTCAACGGTGAGAAGAGTTTTCATATACATAATTTTAAATTTTCACTTTGAACCCTCATCTTTAGATTATTTATTCCCATAAGTTTGATTAATTTACCTTTTAAACCCTAAACTATTAATTATGATAATAGTAATAACAATAATAATAATAATAATAATAGTAATAATATTAATAATAATAATAATTAGTAGTAGTATTAATTACACTAATAATAAATAAATTTTATTAACTATCATTTATATAATATTTGTCAAATTTAAGATTATTATAATATTAGGGTTGACACGAAACGGATATACGAAGAGATTCGATTTGAATCGAATTAATTACGCAAAATAAATGCACGAGGAAAGTTAAGGAGTTCGAGTCAATTGACGGGTGGGGGGGGGGGGGGGGGGGGGGGGTGGGGGGGGGGGGTTTATTGAGACGGCAGGTAGGGTTCGGGGGAGGGGGTCAACGGTGAGAAGAGTTTTCATATACATAATTTTAAATTTTCACTTTGAACCCTCATCTTTAAATTATTTATTCCCTTAAGTTTGATTAATTTACCTTTTAAACCCTAAACTATTAATTATAATAATAGTAATAACAATAACAATAATAATAATAGTAATAATGATATAATAATAATAATTAGTAGTAGTATTAATTACACTAATAATAAATAAATTTTATTAATTATCATTTATATAAGATTTGTCAAATTTTAGAATATTATAATATTAGGGTTGACACGAAAACAATATACGAAGAGATTCGATTCGAATCGAATTAATTACGCAAAATAAATGCACGAGGAAAGTTAACGAGTTCGAGTCAATTGACGGGGGGGGGGGGGGGGGGGTTTA